>CABHPH010155709.1:0-10730 GCA_902168325.1 Peromyscus nudipes
ATTCTCATATGTCCCACTTAACAAAGACTTTGATCCACCAGGTTACATTTTAGATAGTAGATGGTCTATGAACACTTCAAAGATCTACAGAATATGGCATTTAAGATGCTTAATAACCTAAGGGTTTTCATAACAGTGAGACACATCTGCTCCTGGCAGCATCAATTTACTTCAAAAAAGGATGATGTGCATTGAAGAACTTGCACATTGAATATGCTTTCAATGTGGTAAAGCTAGCCACTGGGCAAGAAACTGCTCTTGCCTCAACTGCTGACAGTATGCTGTCCAAACTGGATAAGTAGGATAAAAGAAAGTGACTGCCAAACTCTGTCAAGACATGGTAGGACAGTCCTTCAAAATTCCTGCTTCACAGAAAAGTCTGTCAGATATTCTAGGCCTGTAGGCTGAAGATGGATGCCCCAACACTGCAGAGGAAACTTGGGTGACTGACCAGGCAGCCAAATGTCTCTGTCATTATTATAGTTTCAGAAGTTGTTTGCTCTGCACTTCCTGTTTACTCAGGTAATATTATATCCTTATCAGGTCTCTGGTGGGGTTGAAAACTAGATAGTTACAGTTACAGTTTTGTTTGTTACCAAATTCAGAAAAGAAACTCACAAAAGAGGTGTAAGTATATAAGGTTGAGAGATATAAAAACTTAAATTGTTTATCTAAGAAAATGTTTTGAGGTCTAAAAAGATAGTTTTGGGTTGGTAATACAAGCTAAGATAGAAAGTGTATTAGGTATAAAACTTTGGACTCATCAAGATAGGATAGATAATGGAGTATTGTCTCTGGATTTGCCAAATGCAAATGGACTGGACATTGTGATTGTAATTCTTACCTGATAATTATTCTTAATATATATATATATATATATTATGTATTAGAGCTAAACCCTTTCCTTTTTTATTTAGACAAAAAGGGGAAATGTCACATGATAAAATGTAGATTACTAAAAATAGTTTTTATTACCTCTGTTCCATTCTGTGTGTCTGACTCGTTCCATGTCTGGCTGGCTTCTCTGCCTCTCTTCTTCCCAGAGTCCTCTCTGCCTGGAAGTCCCACCTACACTTTTTAATCTAGCTATTGGCCATTTAGCTCTTTATTAAACCAATCAGAAGGCACCTTGGCAAAGACACATATTCAAGTGTACAAAATGATTATTCCACATTTCCTCTCAGCCACTGCCACCTCAAGCAGGACCCAGCGGGGCAACTTAGTCCATTCCGTGCCACTGTATTGGGTGCCACAGACAGAATAATTTACAGTGAACAGAAGCATGCTGACCTACTGTCCCAGAGACTGGGGAGGCCAGCATCAACACAGTTTACTGCATTTTCCATGGAGGAGGGAAGAGTAGGGCAGGCGCATGACCAAAGCAAGGAAATAAAGACTGAGATAAAGAAAAGGGAACCAAGCTCGTCCAGTAGTCACAGGCCTACCTCCACACACCAGTACTAATTTGCCCCACCCTCCTCTCATCAGCCCCTCGCCCCAAAACCATCATCTTGAAGATCAAGTTCCAACATACTCTAGCAATATATTCAAGCCGTAACACACGGGATACAAGTACGCCTGCCTTGTGCCCCAGAAAAAGAATGAACTTGATACTATTCACTTACAGAAACAAAACTCACCCTGAGGTGGAGGATGGAAGCCTAGCCCAGAGGGGGTTAGGGAATTCAGGCACCTGCACTGTGCACTCTTACTGATGGAGTCCTAGGTCTGTGACCTTGTCCTAAACCCAAAGACACCATTGGGGTCCCCAACACTGTATTACCTTCTCATAAACTATGCCTCAAAATCAGAGAGGTCTATAAAGCTTGAAAGATAGCTTGCCACGAGCCTTCCCAGAATCTTACAGCAATCTCTTCTCCCCCTTCCAGAACCTTCTGAGCTGAGGTAAGTGTAGACCCAATCCCTAGAGGTCCTTCCATGGACACATGATTGACTAAGATGCTCAGCTGGAGATGATGGCCCCATGTAGGAGCCTCTAAGCAGGGCTGACAGGGTTGAACAGACCAGATGAAAGGTTTGACAGCTACTTGCAGATAAATAGTCCAGGCTAGGCCACAGAGGCTAAAGGCACACTGCCACATGCAGACAAATAGCCCAGGCTAGGCCACAGAAGGTAGAGGCATACTTCCACATGCAGACAAATAGCCCAGGCTAGGCCACAGGAGGTGGAGGCACACTGCCACATGCAGACAAGTAGCCCAGGCTAGGCCACAGGAGGCGGAGGCACACTGCCACATACAGATGAATAGCCCAGGTTAGGCCACAGAAGGTGGAGGCACACTGCCATGTGTCCCTTTCTTAGTCCAGGCTCTGTTATTGTTTTCAGTTTTAAGGAGGAAAATGGTGTCATCCTTCCGTGCCCACATCATGTTACTCTTTGGCAACACAGGCCCAAGACTCTGAGTTCGCTGTGTGGCAGCCCTTTGAATGTTATAAAACACGTCACTCTGTGGAGTCGTTAGCCATTCCGTCTCATCACACTGACACGCAGTTGAGACTCTACCAATACTCTAAATTCCTGGCACAGTTACCCAACCAACAAAAACAGCAAGGGTTCTCCGAGCCTCTGGAAATGTCAAGTGCTCGGGTTAGCTCTGTAGAAGTGGTACACATGTCACTCTTCCAACTGCAGTGGCTGAGGCCCTTGGAGGATGCACTTCACTCCCTGGAGAGGAGCCTCTGCCAGCGAGATACCTGCCTCACAGCATGGCATCTTGCAAGCCTCCTTCTGGGCTGCCTCTCTGAGGTGACTCTCTGGGGGGTCCCTCTCTAGGGGCACTCATTTTTGCAACAAAAGGAATGTCAGTGGGCTTCTAATTTTATTGATGGGAACTCTTTATGACAATCTCAAGATGCTGGCATGGCTTGCCGTGGGCAGGTGCCGCCCCCACCGTCCCAGCAAAGTGGGGGTGTGGGACAGAAAAGCAGGTGTTAGGATTTTCTGTTGCTGTGAATAGACATCACGACCTCAGCAACTCTTATAAAGGCAAACATTTCATTGGGATGGCTCGCTTACAGTTCAGAGGATCAGTCCATTATCATCATGGCAGGGAGTATGGCAGTGTGCAGGCAGACATGGTGCTGGCTATATCTTGATCAGAAGGCAACAGGAAGCAGACTGAGGCTGGGTGGTACCCTGAGCACAGGAAACCTCAAAGCCCCCCCCCCACATAATGACACACTTCCTTCAACAAAGGGCACACCCACTCCAAAAAGCCACAACTCCTAATAGTGCCACTCCCTATGCGATTATGAAGGCCAATTATATTCAAACTACCCTAACAGTGGAGTGAAAGCGTGCCATCTGTCAACTGCTGTAGTCCTGAGGGAGTGGCTCTCTACTTCTGAGCACATGAGAACCACCTAGAATGTCCACTGCATGTGACCCCTGGACCTCTTACGTCAGGTAACCCGGAGTGGAACCCAGAAAGGTGGGACCAATCCTAACCAGGTGGGCCCCAGCCACAAGTGGAGACAAACACCCCGGGGGGCCAGGGGTTATTCCTCCGCAGCCTGCCAAAACTTGGTGGATAGCCTGAGCTGGATTACAGCAGTGCTTCCTGAGGGCTCTGGAATCCCCATGGGATAGTAAGAGACAACATGACCCCAGCAGTTCTCTCCGTCAATTATGGACCTGATGACAAGGAGCAGGATAGCCATGTCAGGAGGACTCTGCTGAGGTCCCGATGGAATCATATAAATCACTTTATAAACCAGGTGACAGATTTAGGGACGGCAGCAGAGCCTTGCTGGCAGCTTCATGAAGGTGATAGTCCAGGAGGTAACAGGAGTTTCTGCAGTCACAGGGGATGCTCCAGGGAGACAGGGAATGGACTGCAAGGAGCAGAGTGTCCTTGTCCTTCCTGCTGAGTGAACGCAAGGTGCTTACACGCAGAACTCACAGTTGCAGTGAGAAGCACGCCCGAATGCCACCATCAGTACCAACCGTGTTCCTCTGGTATCCTGCTGGCCCCGCCCTGTGTAATGTCTCCCTCCTCAGAGCTTGTTCCATCTCATGCTGGGATCTCTCAGCCAAAGACGGGAGGTCAGGAGAACACATGACCTAGGTTCTCTGTCCCCTGCTGTTGAATCCTGAGCTGGGCTCACAGGGGCCACCAGAGGGTCCCCAGTAGGTGGGCTTCTCCACGACCACAGACTCTTCCTGGATTTTCTTCTCATTCCTCCTGTCTCAATCACTTGAGTTTCCGGGTCATCATCACCTGAAATAAATGACTCGCTGCTATAATTGTACCTCAGGCTCTGCTGATGGCACAAAGCAACCATGGCACATGATTTTAGTTTAAAACTATTTTCCAACTGTTAGTGTGAAGTATTTCTTCAGGAATGGAGAAGACAAGTGAAGAGTCTGGAATGGCTGATTCTATGCACTGATCTATTTCCCACGATTAGAAAGCAGACTAGGGAATGAGCACCTTGACAGAATCACGGTCGGGGCAGTGATGGCAGGTGATTCTCCTGATGACGTTAGAACTGCAATTCTCAGCCACAGTTCTAACTTCTTTCTTAAGACACAGAGCTGGGAGCAACCAGAAGCGAGAGGCCAGTCATAAAGGAAGCCAGAACAGACAGGGCCAGGTAGCAGTAGCTCCTCACAGCCACGGGAGGCCTCAGCGCTGGGGACTGGGTTGTAGGAATAGCAGTGTTCCAGTGGCTGTTGTGGAGCCAGCTCCTCCTAACTGAACCGCTCCCTCCAGGATGGGACAGAGAAGCTGCTGCAACATTGCAGGCTCACGGGCTCAGAAAGTTACAGGATTCACAAGGCTGCTCCCCAAGACTGCACCAGCAGTACGCCATTGCTGGAGCAGGTGAGACCTCCATGGGGCACAGCCTCCAAGCTGGGGAGAGGGTTCCAGTCTGGGGTGGGCTTCTCAATGACGCAGCTGCCTCTGGGGCACCCAAGCTCCTGCAAGTAGCTCCCATACGCTCCTGTAAGTAACCCCCATACGCTCCTGTAAGTAACCCCCATACGCTCCTGTAAGTAACCCCCATACGCTCCTGTAAGTAACCTCCATAAGCTCCTGTAAGTAACCCCCATACGCCCAGTGTTCTCTAAGCGGGACTGGCGGGAGTCGTTCCTGGCTCTGCTGTCAGGGCCTTACCTGGGGTGAACAGACGTTTGTGCATGTCTCCCCAGGAAAAATGACACGTGTCAGTCCCTTCACCATTCTCATATGGGAAGTTACACTGTGAACTTTACACCTCCCAAAGGCAATTCAAGATGCACCCTGGATGCAAGGCCGTTTAGGAAACACAAAGGAAAACATTTGCAATCTGGGGAAATAGTTCTTTAAAAGGACACCAGAAGCAGAAGGCATGAGAAGGAAGGTGGATGGACTCAGCTTCACTTCTGTTCTGCTAAACCCCTAATAACGGGATGAAAAGGCAGGCTAAAGACTGAGAAAATGCTAACAAATCACATATCTAGCAAAAGGTGTATCTATAATATACAAGGAATGCTCAAAATCAGCGAAAAACAACCCAATGAGAAAGTGGGCAGAAGAGCAGTGTAAAATGTGAAAGAAATCTGCTGCTCAGTGTCATCCTCCGACAACAGTGACCACCCACCAGAGTGCTAAAGTGACCATACAGGATGCCCACAAGGATGCAGAGAAGCTAAGTTACTCATAACTGAGGGAAATGGAAAACACTTGCAGACTCACAGGAAAACCATGCGACAATTATGTAATTACCAAGAACCCAGCAGCCGAAGTCTTGGACATTTCCTCCACAGAAGTTAAAGGCATGGACACACCAAGCTTTAACACAGCGCTCACAGCAGTTTCACCTGTAATGTCAAAACTGGAGCCAACCTAAAATGGCTATCACAGGTGAATAAACAGTTCAGCAAAGCGTGGTCCATCACACCAGGATATACCAGCCAGCAACACAAAGGAAAAGCATGGGCACAGGAGGAGCTGGGTCAATCTCCAGGAAGCCATGCTGAGCAGGAAAAGCGGGTCCCATGGGCCCCATATAATATTGTTCTATGTCTAGAGCATGCTTGAAATAACAAAATTCTGAAACGGAGAATATATTAGTGGTTACTAGAGGTTAAAGTCTGGGCCAGGGTCGGGGGTTGGTTATAAAATGGCAACAGGGCTCGTTTGTGACAGTGGAGGTACCCTAGCTTTGATGCTGGGATGTTGCACTATGATTCAGCCAAATTTCGCCATTATAGGAAACTGGGTAAAAGTTATATGAGACTTCTGTGTGTTATTTCTTACAAGTGTAAGTAGATCAGTAATTATCTACTATTTAAAACATCTGGGTTAGGGGGCTAGCTAGCTCAGTCAAGCACTTTCTGCACAAACTGGAGGACCTGACTTTGATCCCCAGAATGCACATATAAAGTGCCAGGCATAGTGTGCTGGCCCACCAGCCTAGCCTACTTGGCAAGTAGTCCCTGAATAATGACACCTGAGACTGACTTCTGATCTCCACATGGATGTGCACATGTGTACATAGGTACCTGCATGCACATATGCACACATGCATATGAGTTAAAACATCTAATTCTTTAAATAGAACAAAAGTTACCTAAAATAATAAATTTGAGAAATATAATCTTATATGTAAGTATATGCTTTTTAAAGATTTATTATTATTTTTAAATTGTGTGTCTGTGTGAGTGTGTGTACATGAGTAGAAGTACCCTCAGAGTCCAAAGGAGGCACAGATCCCCTAGAGCTGAGTTACAGGTGGTTGTGATCCACTCACTGTAGATGCTGGGAACTGAACTCAGGTCCTCTGGGAAAGCAGCTGAGCCATTTCTCACGCCCCAAAGGCCAATGGGTATTAATACACAGCAAGTAACAGGAGAGTAAATGAACAGTGACTGGAAGCAGGGATCTGATGCATAAGGGGTGCTCAATGGCCACACTGTTTCCAAGTGTCTTATAGGCCAGCAGTCTGAAACCTTAGGGAAATAGCACTTTTGTGGTCTGAAATCACAGCTCCTATGGATTCTAGATGAATCCTTTCTTCTGATTTGCAGTTACTTTCATCAAGAAATAGAAAAGGGGTCAAATTTCATGCCATTGATAAAACATGCTAACATACACAGCTCCCAACTCACACTCTCTTTAGTTTACAGTAGCGTTGTGAAAGCCGCAGATCCACTAACGCCTGTCCTTCACTTCTTGAACTTTAGTCCCCTGTGGTATATGGTAGGATGTGTCATATTAAAAGATAGAAGATGGAAGGTAGGCGTATGGTAATGAAGTGGAGACAAACTTGCTGTTCAGAAGAACTTCACTAGGCGAGTTATTGGCTCATGGTGACAGGCGGGCATGATGGGGTCTTGAAGGGAGACCTTCAGATTGCTGAGTAAAAGGGAGTTTCTGGCCTTTACAGGTTTTACAGGGAGCCAGAACTAGATAAAAGCAAAGTTGTAACTCAAGGTTGTCTTAAGTTTCCTCAAATCTTCAAGGAGGGAGACTATCACTTTTATCATCCCTCTATCCCAGAGCAGGGGTGTATTAGTCAGGGTTCTCTAGAGAAACAGAACTAAAAGAATGAAGGGGGGGGGGGCACGGGGGGGCGGGATATGGATGTATATTGTCCCAATTAGGGTTTCTATTGCTGTGAAGAGACACCATGACCATGGCCACTCTTACAAAGGAAACATTTAATTGGGGTGACTCGCTTACAGTTTCAGAGGTTCAGTCCATTATCATCATGAAGAGAGGCATGGTGGTGTACAGACAGACATGGTGCTGGAGAAGTAGCTGAAAGTCCTACATCTTTCAGGCAACAGGAAGTCGACTGACACACTGTGCAGTAACCTGAGCATAGGAAACCTCAAAGTCCACCCCCACAGTGTCCACCCCCACAGTGACACACTTCCTCCAACAAGGCCATATCCACTCCAACAAGGCCACACCTCCTAATAGTGCCATTCCCACTAAGATTATGAGTGCCAATTACATTTAAACTACTACATATATGTACACACACACACACACACACACATTGTGTGCACAAGGCTGGATGTCTCAGCTGGTCTTCAGTATATGCTAGAATGCCAGTGAAGGAATAGACTTGCCAGAGAGAGCACAAGCAAGCAGACAAAGAGAGCTTCCTTCTTCCATGTCCATCTAGGCTGCCAGCAGAAGGTGTGGTCCAGAGTAAAGGTGAATCTTCCCACCTCAAAAGATCCAAATTAAAAATGGGTCTTCCTGGGGTTGGGGATTTAGCTCAGTGGCAGAACGCTTGCCTAGCAAGCACAAGGCCCTGGGTTTGGTCCTCAGCTCTGGGAAAAAAAAAATGGGTCTTCCCACTTCAAATGATTCGATTAAGAAAAAATCCCTCACAGGTGTGCCCAGCCACTTGGGTTTTAGTTAATTACAGATGGAGTCCAGTTGACAACAAAGAATAGCCATCGCAGGAGGCATGGCCTGGTTTCTGAGGCAGGATATGGGACAACATGAGACCTGTGATCTAACAACATGCTCTCAAAATGCAGTTCATAGTTAGCCTTGAGCTCATGAGGGGCCCACCAAAGGAGACACACAGGCATCAGTGCTGAGCTGGAGGACAAGGTAGGATAAGTGTGTCAAATGCGTGCTGAGGTATTTAATATTTAAACATTTAAAGTGGTTGATCATTGTTGTGCTTTCTCTTCTAGAATGTTCTGTCTCAGGACACCTTAGTCAACACTCGGGTATTCAGTTCCATTTTTGGTGTAAATGTTCCATCTGTAATGGCAGCTCTATTGCTCACAATGGCTGCAGGACTCCTCACAATCTACACACTGGCTGAAACACTGTCTTTGTACTACTCTCAGATAATACACATGATTATACTCTGAGGCCCTACAGACCCAGAGAGTGAGATTTTGTTCTAGAAGTTTAAGATGTATAAGTCAATTTTATTTATTTTTCTTAGTATAATCCGTCTTGGAATGTTACTGGTGAGGCATCTGACGTGAATGTCGTTCCTTCTCTCCCTCTTTCCCATCCCTCTGCCTGCTCTCCTTGCTTCCTTTCTGAACACTTATGAAGCTGTCTTTATTTCAAGGGGAAGTTCACTGGTGTGCACTCCCAGACATGCCACGTTCTGTCACAGCACTTGAGTCTCTGAGGCTGTCCTTCTTCAGCATGGGGTGATCTTGCATTGGCTGCTTAATGATCACTTGTCTACCTGTCCCGTTTCCTAGATCCCTGTTGCTCACACTCACTCCTGGACCTGGCATTCCATCTCCTTCATAACTACTCACTGGTGCTGCCTTGGTTCTGGTTTTGTGGGACAGCTATTCCACCCCCTTTCAAACCAGAGATCCAGGCTTTGGGAAAGGTGGCTCTCTGCAGCCCCATCCGCCAGTCTTAAAACTCAGAATCTACATGCTTGTTTGCATACATCTTTTCGTGATAGACCCTCATGGCTGCAGGATGTCTTCCTGTCCTTTCTCAGGGTCTCATGGGATCCCTTCGGTTTTGCTTCAAGAGGCACAGCAGGCTTCAGTCCTCACGTGGCACTTCCTCCTGACGTGGTTATGGTTCCCTTTGCCTCCACACATCACAAGAGTGTAGCTAGAGAATTATCTCCAGCTCCTGCCAAGTCCCACCAGTCCCGGAGCCCACTTATAAAATAAACACACAGACGCTTATATTATTTAAACTGTTTGGCCTAATGGCTCAGGCTTCTATCTATCTAGTTCTTACATCTTAAATTAATCCATTTTTATAAATTTATACCTTGCCATCTGGCTTATGGCTTACTGGCATCTTCACATGCTGCTTCTCATGGTGGCGGCTGACAGTGTCTCCCTCTGCCTTCCTGTTCTCTCAATTCTCCTCTCTGTTAGTTCTGCCTATACTTCCTGCCTTGCCACTGGCCAATCAGTGTTTTATTTATTGACCAATCAGAGCACATGCAGACCATCCCACAGCACAAGAGAGTGCTGGGAACCCAAGCCAGGGCTCAATGTGGCACTTCATGCCAGTTGCCTTCCCCATGCTACAAGAGGCTGAATGCTCAGCTGGGCTAATAGTAGAGAGGCTTTGTGCTCAAGGAAAGTGGCTCCAGGCATCTATCTCCTTTGTCCAAATTTAGGGCCAGTCTGAAGAAGCCAGTGATGAGCTACTGCCTGTAAGTGAGCCCTCTGGACCTATCAGGCTCCCTCAAACAGAATGAAAAAATGCCAGGTGCCTGGAGGAACCAGCTTATTCTCCAGGGTGCCAAGTTTTGGAAAAATTCAATGATGTGACTGTGGGCAGGAGCCACACAGGCACCTCCCTTTTTAATATCTCCAAGGTGACCATGCTTCCAAACAAGTATGTTCCATTGCTTGGGTCCAGAAGCTGCCCTGGGAATTAGCTTGTCTAAATTCACGTCCTCCCATTTGGATTAGGCTCCTACAGGGGTCTGCTCACTAAAGAAAAAGGAACCCTTGGGAAAAGGGGAAGCTCATCTCCAGCGATCCACAAGAAAGGGCCCTCGAAGCACTGCAACCATCTTGATTTCAGAGTATGCCACCACCTGCACCCTGCACAAGAGAGATGCAAGCTCTCAGTCAGGCAGGGGCTGCGATGTCCCGCTCTTGCCATCCATGGGGAACCTTAGTGTTCAAGGCTCTTCTCTCCTGTGTTGCTTAAACAAGTAAGCACCCATTTCCTGCTGAAGAGATCACTGTGGCTCTATCCATTCACTGCTTTACACACACACACACACACACACACACACACACA
>CABHPH010155710.1:0-37455 GCA_902168325.1 Peromyscus nudipes
CTCAGTGACTAAGGGCACTGTCCTTGGGAAGTGCCAAAGAATTCTCTCTTTGTGGCCCTATGTCAGGAGTTTAAGAGGCAAGGGACTGCAAGTTTTGGAGACCAAGTGGCACACACACAGAGTTCTTCTGGCCTGGCCACCTGTCACGGAAGGTGTAAAAATCATGCGCCCTAAAAAGAGTGGGTCACTGCTACGCTTGCTGGTGCAGGCATGAGGTCTCAGTTCTGCAACTTCGTGTCCAGCAGACAAAGTGGCCACTTCTCTACAACTCCCTGTAGTGGTCACACTGAAGCTCTTGGTTATCATTGGTGCAATCACTGGACAATATGGAAGTCTCAATAGACTCAGGTCTGGGTCACATGTTCTCTCACTCTACTCAGGAAGCAAAGGTGAGGAGAAAATCACTACACTATTTAGTTATTGGAAGCAATTACATGCCACTGGCTGCTGCCAGTGCAGATGAGAAGTGTCCACCATGCCAGATGGGCAGGGTCATTTAGCACAGACAATGAGAGGGAAGGTCTAACTCCTGGCTCTACCTTGTTCCCTGAGTGACAGGTCCTGTAATGTTGTGTGACTCCATTTTCTCTCCTGACATGTGGAGATGGGGTGTTTACTTACTCCTGAACTTCTGCACACACACACACCATGGAGAGTGTGCCCAGCAGGGGCTGTGTTCTATCTTGATATCATCTGCTTCCCAGGGGACACCTGGACTCCAAGACACCCCTAGGATAAGCTCACATGCTTTTCTGGATGTGTTCTTCTGCTTTCAAAATTATGAAGCTGGTTCACAGGAGCAACTGTGAACCAGAAAATGTCAATAAAAAGCTGTGTTTTTCCAGCACCAGGGAGCAGAGGCAGGAGAATTGCTCTAAGTTCAAGGTCAGCTTTGGTACATAGTACATAGAGGGTTCCATGCACTCAGCCCAGGCTACAGAGTGGGCCCTGTGGGGCCATTCTTGTTCAAACCACCACACACAGGTCCATGGAGAGTAACTAAAAGGGGCATACCTGGGGTGTTTGTGAGGACTTCTGTGTGTGGCCCGCTAGAGCAGGAGTGATAGTGTTGGAGAATATTTGATCACACTGTGAACCCCAACATTGTGTTACTTACTGGAAAAGCCTGTTTCTACTTGTGGCATGGCTTAGCCCTAGCACGCACCTTTAATCCAAGAGCTTTCTGCTTGATTAGTGTAAACAGGATTAAATAAAGTCAACCATAGGTCCAGAGGCAGAGCAAGCAGCCAGTTGACAGGAAAAAACCAGAGAATAAGATGGAGTCAGAAGGATGGATAGAGAGACCCAAAGGAAGGGAGGGACATCCAGTTAGAGGAGTTTTTGTTTGAGACCATGTAGGAGAAAGCTCTTTCTGGGACAATGATGGAGAAGAAAACAGCTGGGTGCTTTCTCTGCCTCTCTGAGCTAGCAGGTTCTCACCCCAGCATCTGACTCCCAGGTCTTTATTGGTAAAATTGAACAATTGCGATTTTGTTAAAACCAACACTACAGTCTAGAATGGAGGCAGGTCCCACAGACCTCTGGTGTTTGATACAGTAAAAATACTTGTTACCTTAGGAGCTCTTGGACTATCAATAGAAACCCACTGAAGCTGGCAAATTAAAGGGGATGTTTATTGCAAGTCTTTGGGATCTGAAAAACCTCTGTATCAAGTATCCCTCTTCCTACCCATCAGGCTTCTCCCCTACCCTCTGCCCCAGCACTGTGTGCGTTCTGGCCCCTCTGCATAGTGACTGACATCTTAGTGCTGTGACACCATCAGGACCTTGACAAGAGCAGCTAAGACTTGATGTTGAAAAGCTCAGATGTACCCATGTAGTCATGGTGCACGCCTTTAATCCCAGCACTCGGGAGGCAGAGGCAGGTAGATCTCTGAGCTCAAGGCCATCCTGGTCTACAGAGGGAGTTCCAGGACAGCCAGGGTTACACAGAGAAACCCTGTCTTGAAACAAAGCAAAAAACCAAACAAAGAAAAGCTCAGATGTGGTCATTATGTTTCCAATTCCATGTTTCATTTTCAGCCTCATTGAGAACATTTGGAAGGAATCCCCTTGGGGCCCAGGAGTGAGTAACAGGCCTCTCTTGTTTGTACCCTTGTCTCCTATTCAGTCTTTAAAGTATTATAAAAACCTTCAGCTTTACCTTCCACCATACACAGTGTTCCCTGGAGGATGAACCAGGCTAAAACACACAAGGCATTGGTGGGAATTTTGTGGCCGGGATTACCTTCCCGATTCCCTTCTGTTTGCCCGAATGCCAGCAGTATTGCCACCCCAGTTTTCTCTCCCCAGCAGCTGTGTCCCCAATCCCATCCTCCTCACCCCCCCACCCCCCAGCACTCCTCCTTCATCCTCCTTGCCTGCCTTGTACCCCTCAAGAAGTACACAACAGGATTAGTGATTCTCTAGTGACATAAGAGTGTCCCATTGTCCTGCAGCTTTCTCAGTCAAGGCCTTAGACAGGCAGACAGCCTAAGAGGCTCCCCTCCCTCCACTGGTTTCGTCCTGCTGGCTGCAGAGCCTGTGGGTAGCTCTGTTGGGCTCCCCCACGCCCACCTCTGTCCTGTTGCCTTAGCAACGGGACTGAGAAAGTTGGGTTTCCTGGTATCCAAGGTTACAGTGTGTTCAGACAGCTGCTACATGCTACTCGTACATATGGATCCAGAGGGTTGAACCGGAGGTTTTAATTGTATACAGGTGGCATGCTGAATCTGGGTCTGCACACGAAACTCCTTTCGTTGGTCTAACTAGAGCTCAGACTGCAAAGGGACATCGGGCTCCCTTTTCCATGTCCCGTGTGACCTCCTGGAATCAATGCAAGCAGAGAAAGGGAAATCGGCTATGAATGAAGGGGAGGAAGAGGGTGGCAGAAAGGGAGAGCGGATGCTGTGTTTCTCAGCTTCGATGGATTTACAAAGCAAGACGGGGGCCTCCTCCACATTTTATAGTGTATAGACCTGTGTGGCCCTCTCTGGCTGTCAGCTTTCAGCCCAGCTTAGTCACACAGGTTTGTTTATCAGGCCAGGAATGTTTTCTGGAAAAATTGCTCAGCTGTCTCATGTGATCCTACGAAACAATGAGAGATAGAAAGTTGTTAAGATCCCACTCATCAAAGTGAGCGAACAGGAACTTTGGACAGACTTCCTGTGGACTTGGCCTAAGAATCCGGTAACCTTGGGAACATGGCCTTGCCCAAAGCAAATGACCTCTCACTAGAAGGGGGCTTTCATATCTTTTCCCTTGGGTTTGCTCAGGAAATTAAAATGATCCCATTAGCTCCAAACCAGTTTTCAGAGAAAGGTTCAAAGTTATTTTCACAATACTTTCCAACTAAAAAACAAGTGGTCCGGTCAAAGACTAAAAAACAAATGAACAAGAAGTCATAAGTCAATGAGTTTTTCCTTTTATTACACTTATTTATGGAGTGCTGGGCAGGGGGTGGGGGCGGGATTTGGCATGCTACAGGGCATTCTGGGAAATAGAGGACAGCTTACTGGAATAAGTTCTTTCCTTACAGTGTGGTGGCAAGTGCCTTGACCCACTGAACCATCTTGCTGTCCCCTCAAGATTCATTCTAATATTGAAATTTGATTTTACGAGAAATAAATATCACAAAGCAACCTCTTACTCAGTCTTAATTTAACCAGTTGTGATCAGCAAGAAAAATACAGTTACTTAAATGTGACCCAGATTCTCCCTGGAAGTTTAGCATGTGAGTGATACTGTGGGGTAGATACTCATTTTTATTCACATGCTCTTTTCTTTAAAGAAAAAAAGTGATTTTCTTTTAGTAATCCCTGTATGAATATTGACACCAACGTCAATAGAATTTGATCATAAATCTGACAGAATGAATATTAAGAGTTCTAATTATTACATTCAGATTAGTAAATTGGTAAAGCCAATGGTTCCAACTTCAAAAAGAAATGTGATCTTTGATTTGTAAGTCATGACCATTAAAAATTTAGATTGATTTATTTTATGTGTATGAGTGTTTTCTCTGAGTGTATGTTTATGCACCATGTGTGTACAGTGCCCTTAGAAGCCAGGAGAGGCATCAGATTACTTGGAACTTGAGTTATCCAGCACCATGAAGGCTCACAACTGTCCACAACTCCTGTTTCAGGGAACCTGACACTTCCTCTAGCCTGTAAGAGCATTAAACATTCATGAGAGTGCTGGGAACTAATCTTGGGGTCCTCTGGAAGAGCAGCAACCACACTTAGCCACTAAGCCATCTCTCCAGACTCCATGATCCAGGTTTCCTTTCAAGGACATTTCAGAAGGGTTTATTAAACGTTTGGGTCAGGCAAATTCTGGAATTTTTAAGAATGAGACTATGAATTCTCTGTACTACAGTTATCTTAGGAAGAAATGTGAAGTCAGTGTGCCAATTGTTTTAGGAGAATCACAAATGGTGAAATTTTAGTAGTAATTTGATTAAGCTGCACTTTGAAAATTTGGGCAGCATGGCAGCTGTACCATCCCTGTAGACTTTCAAGTTAATAAAATTTAATTGTGTAATTTCCATTTTTATATTGCTTGTAAAGTTATAATTGTGCAAATACAAGAATACATTTCTGTACTCACGTTGTCTCGTTTTGTGGAGACAGGGGTCCTCAGATACCACGCCCTTTTCAGTTGCTTATTTCACAACAGTAACAAAATTCCCACCGCCACCCCTGCTCTGTGTAAGAGAAAACCAGATGTAGTTGTGCACACGTGGAATGCTGGCACTTGGGATCTGGAGGCAGGAAAAGAGAGTTCAAGGTCATCCTCAGCTGACATTTAAGGCCAGCCTGGGCTACATGGAATTTTGTTTCTAAAAACCAAGGAAAGGAAGCAAAGGAGACAGAAAACACTCTGCAGACTTGATTAAATGCTGCGTAGACTGTCGCGTACAGAGCTGGGTCAGGCGTGGCCACTCAAACCTGGGATCCTGGCGCTTGGAGTGCTGAAGCACGAGAATCATGTCAAGTTCCAGGCCAACCTGGGCTACGGAGTAAAATTCAGTCTCAATGAAAACAAACAAACAAGAAGGGTTTGCCCACTCCTGCTTCTCTGGAGAGTATGAGTCTTTCACCGTCTAAAATGGATTTGTGCTGTTTCTATTGTTTTTTAGAACAAGTGAAAACTTATGACCATCAGAAATGTTTCAGGAATTTAAACCCTCACAGCACCCGTACCACCTTAAATGCGTATTTTCATTACACTTTAAAATTGTATTGGTTAGATGGGTAGCCATGGGCCATATGTGGATGTCAAAGGACAAGAGTTGGTTCTTTCTTTTCACCACATGAACCTGGGGATTGAACTCTGGTTTTCGGGCTTGATGGAAAGCACATTTATCTGCTGAACCTTCTCACTAGCTCTGCAGATGTTTACAACTTTTAAACTATAGCACTGAGATGTAGCTCAGCATTTGCCTAGTGAGCACGAAAGCCTGAGTCTGATCTTTAACACGGCAAATATGCACCCATCTGTGTGTGTGAGACACACACACACACACACACACACACACACACAAAGTATTCCAGGCTCTAGGATCTCAGGTATCTTCCCACATTTATCTCTGTAAATACCTGGAAGCTCATGGGGCAAATGGACATTTCTATCCCCTCTACATCTGACAGGTAGGTGTTAGGTCTGAGCACTGAAACCATCTTTCCTGGAGTTCAGAGCCTCCGTAATTAAACCCAGGAAGCTACATAGTGTGGAACCTGGTGGGACGTAACCAGAATGAACTGGACTCCAGAACCAGCCACCAGATTTGGTCTAGGTTTGATTCTGTTGCATTCTCCACCCAGCACAGTGAAAATGGGTCAGAGGCGCAGCTTGCCTTACAGAGGTCAGCAGATTTGGGGCACTGCAGTCGGGGATCCTTTTTCTCATCCTTGTTTTGTCTTTTGGCAGGTGACCCCACACAGCTGGACCTTTGTTCTGCTGTCCAGCAAAGGCAGCAGGTTTCCTATTTTTGAATTCTTCCTCCACCGACATAACAGCAGCCCTCTTCCTGGCTCCTACCTCAAGACACGCAGTGGGCAGCAGGCTTTGCTTTCAGAATTTCAACTTGAAGGGTGAAGGAGAGAATAGAATTGAGTTGCTTTCCTGGGCTTAACTAAAATCAACCCTGGATGAAGTTAACAACTTGAACATCATGGTTCTGCCCTCTTTTCCTGGACTCACACCTCACACTCTGCTGTGACACCAAGTGTCTTGATGTACTACTAGAGCTTTAGTTAGCTTCTTTTTGTTTTGAAGATTATTATTATTATTATTATTAGATTTTAGAGGTTTCTCTCTGTGTAATAGTCCTGGCTGTCCTGGAACTCACTCTGTAGACCAGGCTGGCCTCGAACTCACAGAGATCCACCTGCCTCTGACTCCCGAGTGCTGGGATTAAAAGCGTGCGCCACCCCCTCTTGTCAAAGATTAGTTTTTATAATTTTGATCGTGTGTGCCTGCGCATTCCTGTGTGGGAGTCTGGGCACACGAGTGCAGGTGTCAGAGGAGGTCAGAGGCCTTGCGGCCCCGGATCTGGAGTTGCCGTCAATTGTGAGCTGCCTGGCGTGCACACTGGGAACCAAACCTGGGTCCTCTGCAAGAGCAGTAAGTGCTCTAGCTACTGAGCCGTCTCTCCAGTCCTTTGCTTTTGTTTTTTGTTGTTTTCAGGATTTTTGTTTTGTTTTGTTTTGTTGGCAGAGTCTAGCCATATAGTCCAGACTGGCGTCAAATTCCACATCCTCCTGCGTCTGCCTCCCAAGTGTGGGGACTTCAGGTGTGCGCCACCACACTGCAGTGTTAGCTAGCTTCTCCGCTGCCGCTGCTGCTGCCGCTGCTGCTGCTGTTTGTCTTCAGGACAAGGTCTCATGGCTCTCAGGCTGGTCTCGAACATGTTATTTAGCTGAAGATGACCTCGGCCTCCCGATCCTCCCGGCACCACCTTCTAAGTGCTGATACTATGGGTGTGTGCCGCCAACCCGGGGCTTTGTGCACGCCAGGCAAGCACTCTACCAACCAAACAAAATCTCTAGCCCCTAGCTGGGAACCTGACTGAGGCTTTGTGCAGCTGTATTTCTTCTTCCCATCTGTACTTCTGGGCTTGGTCAATCATTGACTCATCAATTCAACAAAACTGGTTTTGACCAGGCATTGTGTGAAGGACACAAAGATCCATTTATTCAATCAGTCAGCCAATCAGCAACAAAATTTCAAATATTTTCAGCGACTTTGATCGGGGAGAAACTCATGAGGCTCCACCTCCCGGAGGTCTATCAGCAGTTAACGGTTGTTGGAAGAAGGGGAGAGATTTTCTTAAGTGGATAGCCATTGAGGACGTGTCCGTAATATTTCCTCCCTCTTCTTCTCCTCCACTTCCTCCTCCCCTTCCCCTCCTCCTCCTCTTCCCCTCCTCCTCCTCTCCCCGTCCTTCTCTCCCTCCTCCTCCTCTTCCCCTCCTCCTCCTCCTTCTTTTTGAGACAGGGTTTCTCTGTGTGTAGCTCTGGCTGTCCTGGAACTCTGTAGACCAGGCTGGCCTCGAACTCACAGAGATCCACCTGCCTCTGCCTCCCGAGTGCTGGGATTAAAGGCGTGGGCCACCACTGCCCAGCCTCCTACCTGTTCTTTAAGTATCCCCAGTGAAACTCATTGGCACACATATGCAAAGACATGAGAGTAAAAGGTACACACACACACACACACACACACACACACACACACACACACACACGTACGTACATGCGTATGTACACAGAAAGAAAGAGATGAAAGAGTATAAGGAAGAGGAAGGAAGGCTATCAACAGGGGTCGTAGGGCGTGAGGGAAATGGGGCTGAATATGAAATACATTATGTATGTGTATGAAAATGTCATAATTAGCCAGGTGGTGGTGGAGCACACCTTTAACCCCAGCACTGGGGAGGCAGAGGCAGGCAGAAGCCAGCCTGGTCTATAGCGTGAGTGCAGGATAGCCCGGGCTACACAGAGAAATCCTGTCTGAAAAGAAAGAAAAAAAGAAAGGAAGGATGAAAGGCAGGAAGGATAAAAGAAATCGTCATAATGAAACCCGTTAGTATACGCTAACAAAATATTTTCTTTAATTTAAGCAACAGTTAGGTATTCTAAGTGTTAGTTATACAGCAAAGAACAAAACAGCCTTCATGAAGTTTATAATCCATGGGAAGAGAAATGGAGACAAATAAACGATGTATGTAAAGTATGCACTAGGTCATATCAGTGCCTTGAAGAAAGGACACCTTCTTCAAGGAAAGTGCTATATACATGGTAACTTGAGGTTGGACAGCTGGGGACGACCAGAAGACAGGGTTAGGGCCTGGATAAGGTGAGGGGGAGAGCATACCATCTGATGCCTGGGTATGAGGACCAGTTTTATGCTTCAACTTGGCTGAGCTAAGGGATGCTCTCATAACTGATAAAACCTTGTTTCTAAGTGCATCTGTGCATCATCCAGAAGATAATGTCATTGTAATCAGTTGACTGTGAAAAGAAAATCCACACTTCACACATGGCCGAACATCATCTGATCCCCATGGGACAAAAGGTCGAAGAAGTTCGAAGAAGGAGGTTGTCTTCCAGGCTGGGACATCTGTCTCCTTGTGAGCAATGGCATCCCTCCCCTGGTTCTCAGCCTTCAGTCTTGGACCAGATATATACCATCAGGGCTCTGGGTCTTTAGCTTGCTCTTGGCAGATGCTGGACCTCTCAGCCAACACGATCAGGTGGGTCCAATCTTACAATCGATTTCCTCTTCTATAGGTATGTGCTGTTGGTTCTGAACCATGACCAATTCCTGTGGGTGCAGCTGCCCTGGAGGCAGGACTGTGCATGGTGAACTCTAAGATCAGCAGGGAGGCCTGCAGGGGAGCGTGGTGAGGGAGAGATGGGAGGGGAGGATGGGACAGACACATTAGGCCTTCTGGATGAGATAAGGACTTTGGCTTCAGCTCTAGAGGAAACGAGGCCACTTGAGGGTTTGGCTTTGGGGGTGACGTGACCACTGAAGACGCCAGCAGAAGTGGGTGGATGAAGTGAGGACGTCAGTTAAGCAGCCGCTGAGGGGCTGTGGAGGCATGGGGCAAGCAGGGCTGTGGGGACCGTGAGACATCAGGATCTATTCTGAAGTCAGAGGTGACAGGGTTTGCTGCATGTGACAAGCTTCTCCTCATTGGCCTGGCCCCCCAAGTGAAAGGCGTGCTTTTAGCTGTTGCTCAGGACTCCTTTCTGCTTGGAACACACAACTGTTGTGGTGACCAGCTTGTGGCTTTAAGGGGGTGAACCCATGTGCTAAAGAGGGAGGTGCTAGAAAGCATTGGTAGGGAGAGCAAGCCATGGCCCTAGGTGAGGGCCTACTTAGGTCTTCTTGTTAAATGAGAGCATGCAGTCAGATGTCCCAAAGCCCCCTAAGTGTCCCCTAGCTGTATAGCCAAGGCCTTCTGGGTGATGCAGAGTTGCTGTGATGTGTAGGCAAATGGAGCTGCTGAAGAAGTTTGTTCAGGAGTGACATGACTGATTTTATCTTAAAGAGACCCCCACTGGTAGCAGCAGGGGCAGATTAAAGACAGAAATGTAGGAAGCCCATGAGAATGCTGCCTCGTCCATCAGCAGAGCTCAAGGCAGCTGGGCCAGGGTGACGTCAGTGATGGCGTGTCCCGTCCTGTGTTCTCGCTATTCTGTCCCCTCTGCCTCTCACCTCCCTCCTGCCCCGTGGCTCTTTGCTTGGTGCTTACCTTTCCATCTGGCCCTGATGGGCATCTAATGGCAGATAGCGCTGCAGAGAGCCTCAGGCTCCTTTCCTGCCCTGCATCAAGACTCATGCCCCGTCCTGCATCCTGGCCTCATCCATCCATTCTGGCAGTTGTGGGACTGTGCAGGTCAGCGGGTCCTTCTTGGGGTTCAAGATCTGATTCTTATCCAAGCCTTGCTATTATTGCTGTGAGTAGCTTCAGACAGATTTCTTTGACTTTGCCCACCTCTCAACTCCTAATCTCTCTCCTCTTTAGTACTTTGGGCTTCTCCGCTGTCCTCCCCCTCCCCGATGGACAGTTCAAGGGACAAGGCCTTGGGATACCTGCCAAATGTCTGTCAACATTTTTAAGAAGAGTGTAGCATGAATCTTAAAAGGTGTTATTAATAAAAACAAACCTGGAGGCCTGGTGTTGGAGTCAACGCTGGAAGATCAGAGAAGCAGAACGAGCCACAGCTTCCTCACCTCGCCAATTCCTCAGGTGATCCTGTTTCCTCAGACTGGATGTCTCTCAGCTGAACTGTGCTGCTCAAAAGCCTAAAAGCTTAACCAGGCTATAGTTCCTCATCCTCATGCCTTAAATACCTTTCTGCTTCCTGCCATTACTTCCTGGGATTAAAGACGTGAGCCACCATGCTTGGCTGTTTCCAATGTGGCCTTGAACTCACAGAGATCCAGATGGATCTCTGCCTCTGGAATGTTAGGATTAAAGGCGTGTGCTACCACTGTCTAACCTCTATGTTTAATATTGTGGATGTTCTGTTCTCTGACCCCAGATAAGTTTATTAGAGTGCACAATATTTTGGGAAACATAATACCACCACAGAAGAGGTCACATGAGATGCTGGAAGCTGGTAGAATATTTCCCTCTGAATGAGTCCGTGTCCCTGTTCCCTAGCACACATGGCCCTGGCCTCCTGGATCCCTCTTGAGGAGTATGACAAAATCGTCAGGGATGAACCAGGGAAGAGCTGGTGAAGAGACCAGATCCCATGACAGCCTTTCAATGCAAAATTAGAATTGTCATGGAGGTTGGGGGCTCTGATTGCCTGAGGCTGAGACAGCTCTGTCCTTAATCACCTGATCCACGCCTTCTCAGGGTGGTACTTGTGGGGAAGCAACAAAAGGCATAGAGAGGCGGGTGGTGGTGGTGCCTGCCTTTAATCCCAGCACTCAGGAGGCAGAGCCAGGCGGATCTCTCTGAGTTTGAGGCCAGCCTGGACTACAGAGTGAGATCCAGGACAGGCACAAAGCTACACAGAGAAACCCTGTCTCGAAAAACAAACAAACAAACAAAAAAAAAAACCAAAGCAAACAAACAAAAAAAAGGCACAGAAGACATGCTCTTCGTGGCCTCTTCCCGGAGGCGGTATCTATGCAGTGTAACAAGTTACCCCAAAAGGTCCGCCGGGAACAAGCGGCTTATCGGCTCCGAGTTTCTGTAGGGTGGGGCGGGGAAGATGGGTCAGTTTGCTGAGTTCAGATCCCCATCACCCACAGAGAAGCCAGTCCTGGGGTGTTCTTGCAATCCCTGTGTGTGAAGGCAGAGATAGGAAGATTCCTGGGTTTGCTTGACAGCCAGACTAGCCAATCAGTGACCTCCAGATTCGGTGAGCACTCCTGTCTGTCTCAAAGGTAGAGAAGTGATTAAGGAAAGCATACAGTGTGGACTTAAGGCCTAAACACACCCCCATGATCAGATCATATTCACACATGAACATATGCACACACATACACACACACACACACACACACACACACGAGAGAGAGAGAGAGAGAGAGAGAGAGAGAGAGAGAGAGAGAGAGAGAATTTCTATAGGCATGGCCAGTTTGGTTTCCCTCAATGTCTTACAGGGCTGAGCCCACAACATTAACCAGGGCTATGGCCTCACCTCAGTCCCCTTCCAGTCCCATGTAGGTGTTGGTGGAACTGGCTTCAGGCAACTGTGGGCCCAGCTGTTTTATTGGGGCAGCAAAGATGCCCAAAGGCCTTGATCTCAGCTCTGTGTCATGTTGCTTGTAGCTGTGTGATGAAAGGTCGAGGAAAAATGAACCGTGACTCACAATGGCTCTTTCTCACTTTCCCCCATTGCACTGAGGACGGAGCTGTCCCGAGGACGGAGCTGTCCCGAGTCCCCAGCCTCCACAGCTGGTACATTGGCCCCACTACCTGTGACTGGTGGTGTCTGACTCTAAAGTCACCTTTACGCATCTTCATTGGAAATTAGAAATGCAGCTTGGAATAACAGAGGGTGAATCAGAAATTAGATTCAGAAGTCAGAGGGAGAGGCTGTGTTGGGTTAGACCCAAGGTGCAGCTTCCGCCATTTAGGCTTGTCTACATCTTGACAGGAACTAACAGTGCATGAAACAGAACCACTGACAGGCCTGAGCAGAGAGTGCATCTCTCCTGGGCAGCCTGCTTCTCCGCCTTGGCAGGACCAACGATGTCCTGACTTTGGTTCCTCATACATGAAGCTTGATTTGTTCCTGCCAGAATTTGATCAAGTTTTCAAAGGGCACAGGAAGCTGTGGGTACAAAATATCCATATTGCCTTGTCAGCTTGTGTAGACTGAGAAGACACTTGTGGAAGCCCTGGGGAACACATTGAGGGTGGGAGACATTTATCCTCTGTGGCTGAGGGAGACACAGCAGCGTTTGCCTTAGCAAAGTGTCTCTGTGCACTGGGACACGTATGCCTCCCTACGACAGAAGTTCATTGAGACAGACACTTAGCCGAGTACCTCCCTATTAAATTTGAGATTAATTTTGTTAGAACATACAATACATACATTTCTAATCTTGTTCAAGGTATTGTACCTATATAACTCATTTAACAATGTAATACAAATTGCTCATCCTTGAAACTTATTATTACCAACTAATTAGGATATAAAGAAATGTAGGTTAGTAGTTAGTCATTACAATCAAACTTGTAAGTCATGTTAGGTATGTTTTCAAGGTCAAACAGATATTTTTTAGATAGACAGGTCATCTTCAAACACTTCAGAGATCTACAGAATATGGCATTTAAGATGTTTTAATAACATAGATTCTTTTTTTCTTTTCTTTTTTATGACTATGAGACATGACTGCTCCTGGCAGCACTAATCTACTACAGAGAAGATGATGGGCATCGAAGAAACTCCATGTGGAGTTTACTCTCTTTGTGGCAAAAGAAAATGTCCTTGACTCAACTGCTGACAGTATGCTGTCCAAATGGACAAGCAGGACATAAAAGAAAGGACTGCTGACCTTTGCTAAGACAACCTAGGAAGGCCTTTCAGAATATCCTGCTTCACAGATAAGTCTGTCAGATATTCTAGGCCTGTAGGCTGAAGACGGATGCCCCAACATTGCAGAGGAACCTTGGGTGACTGTCCAGGCAGCCAGCTGTTTCTGTCATTTCTCACATTTTTTGGAAGTTGCTTGCTTGCACTTCCTGATTTCTTAGGTAATATTATTTCCTTCTTCAGTCTCTGAGGGAGTTGAAGATTTGGTAGTTATAGTTTTCTGCTGTAGGATGGTCTGTATGTCAAATTACTCTGATTGGTCAATAAATAAAACACTGATTGGCCAGTGGCCAGGCAGGATGTATAGTCAGTACTAACAGAGAGGAGAAAAGAGCAGAAAGGTGGAAGGAGACAGCCAGCCGCTGCCAGGACAAGCAGCATGTAAAGATGCCGGTAAGCCACGAGCCACGTGGCAAAGTATAGATTTATAGAAATGGATTAATTTAAGATGTAAGGACAGTTAGCAAGAAACCTGCCACGGCCATACAGTTTGTAAGCAATATAAGTCTCTGTGTTTACTTGGTTGGGTCTGAGCGGCTGTGGGACTGACAGGTGAGAGAGATTTGTCCTGACTGTGGGCCAGGCAGGAAAACTCTAGCTACAGTTTTCCTCATTAACAAATTCAGAAAAGAAACTCACTAAAGAGGTGTAAAGTATATACGTTTGAAAGACATCAAAAGATAGTATTCAGTTGGTAATACAAATTAGGATAGAAAGTGAATTAGCTACATTTTGGACAAAAGGATAGATAATGGAGTATTTTCTCTGAATCTATCAAATGTTTATGGACTGGACATTGTTAATATAATTCTTGACTGTATATATTGTATATACTTATTGTATATGGTTTTTTATATTAGTTATAGCCTTCTTTTATTATTTTAGACAAAAAAAGGGAAATGTGGTGATATATTATGTACCTTAATTAATTTGCCTGAAGATCAGAGAACAGAACAAGCCACTAGATTAAACATAGAAGCCAGACAGTGGTGGCGCACACCTTTAATCCTAGCACTCAGGAGGCAGAAATCCTTCTGGATCTCTGTGAGTTCAAAGCCACCCTGAACTACATGAGATTGACTCAGTCTAGGAGAGAAACAGAGACAGGATGTGGTGGCACACACACCTTTAATCCCAGTACTTGGGAGTCACACGCCTTTAATCCCAGCAGTAGGAAAGTTGAGACAGGAAATAAAATGGGTGGGCAGAGAAAGGTATATAAGATGTGAGGAGACAGGAAAAGCTGACAAAAGCTTTTCAGGCTGAGGAGTCCTAGAGGTAAGAGGTGGCTTGTTCCTTTGTCTCTCTGATCTTTCAGCATTTACCCCAATCTCTGGCTCCAGGTTTTTTTTTTTATTAAAGACCATTTACAGCTAACCTATGCCATTGCTTAGCACACTCATCTCCCTCCACCACTGGCTATAGTCAAACTATGAACAGGAAACACCATAGCCTCTAAGATGTTTCCTTCCAAGAGTTTCTAGGGCACCAGAGAAGCTTCTTATTGCAGAGGACATTTTAGAGATACACTGATGAAGACACAGGAGTTAAGAGAAGCGAGTGTGGAGACAGGTTCTAGCTTATGTAGAGGCCTAGAGGCAAGAGCTGCTCCCAGCATGCTGCATCTATTGCAGAAACTCAAGTCCCTTATAAGACACTTGGCTTGGTGACTAAAGAATGCATGTAGGGTAATAAACAAGCAAACAAACAAACAAAAACCAATAATAAAATAGAAGTTGGAAGTGTCACTGTCTCTGATGCTTAAACGTGTTTTGAAAGACTGTATGTGCACATGTGAGACAGACAGGCACACGCACACAGTTAAACACAAATCCTTTAAGGTGACTCTCCACAAGTTGAGTGACATTCCCAAGCCTCAGGAATCAGTCTGTCTGCACATACTGAAAGCAGGAAGCCAGCTACTGCCATGATGTCAATGCTCAGAGGAACATGTGGTAGCAACCCTTTTAGCTGCAGACTGAGGCCCTGCAGATGAGCACTAAACCAGGTGTGGTTCCGGGTTCTGTTACTGTCCTGCTAGGCCAGGCTGTGGTATCAGTTCACACAGCCTGCGATCCTGACCGGAAGGCTGGGTGACAGCACGCTCCCACCCCTGACTCAGATACCACTGTCCTTTGTTTTTTAATCGTCGTTGTTTTTGAAAAGCCTGAAAAGAGGCTTTTTGTGCCCTTAGGTGTGTGACCTGGATGGGACAAAGGGATTCAAGGACTGCCTGTGCTGGCCAGGAGGGACAGAGCACTATCAGCTTCGGGCTCAGCAGATGTCCTTTCTGGCACTTTGTATCATCTGCGCATCCCATTTGGCTTCGTCTGTACCTGGTCCCTTTTAAAGTATGCCACAGAATGATACCAGCTAAAAACAAAAGTATCTTCCCCTAGATCGCCTAGAAAACAAAAAGAAGGAAAGGGACTTAGCGAGTCCTCAGGTCACCGCAGGGTAACTGGGACAGAGCCCCTGCTCTGGCACCTCTAGTTCTCAGCAAGCACGTGGTGAAAGACACCACCACCTACCCACTCCAGAGCAGGTCAGGCCAGGCTAGCCTCGGGCCACCCTGGCAGAGTCAAGCCTGTGGCAGGCTATCCTACCCTGCCTGTCCCTCTCCTGTACAGCCTCATTCTGAAGCGCGTTTCTGTGGTCATTCTCCTCTGCTCCCTGGAGTCTGATGGTCCATGTACCGGTTACCATGGTAATAGGAAAGCCCTGCTGTATTTGAAGTTTAGCCAGAAGCATGAAGCTGGTGTGTCTGTCTTCTCACGGCCGCAGAAGCCTACCCCTTGACATTCCTAGGCTGGAGGACTAGTCTGCCCGCAGCTGTCCAAACCACCTGGAAAGTTATTACCTCGACCACTACACGGGGGTAGACTGCATTGGATAGACTGATTCACTTGGGTAAATCAGAAATGCCCGAGGGATGGAAGAGAAGACACAGCTCTGATCCTCTGTTCAGTGATGACAGAGAAAGTGAGACAAGATAAAGGCCAGGGGAAGTCAAGAGGATGAGGGAGGGGGAAGTGGTCCTCACCCTGGAATCTGGCTTAAGTCTCTCACCAGAGTTAAGAATTTCACCTAACAGTAACAATATGATCGTCATGAGGCTAGCCTGCGGAGAGACAATATTCCTACTTTAACGTTTTTTCATCAGGTTCTCATATAGTCCAGGCTAGCCTACCTGCATCTCACATAGTCCAGGCTAAACTCTGACTCACTAAGAAGATGGCCTTGAATAGCTGATTCCCCTGCTTTCACCTCCCCAAAGCTGGGATTATGGGCGTGGCCACCATGATCCCGACAGTCATGCTGGGAGGGGCCCAGGGCTTTGTGCGCTCCAGGCAAGCACTCTACAACTGAGCCCTCTCTTGGCTTTTTGGCCTACTTTTTTCTTTCAATCTCACTCACTGCAACCTGTACAAAATTTCATTAAGTCTGCACGGCACACTTCGTAAACCACTTAGAAACATTCTTCAGATACAAATAAGTCCAACAAATGTTTTGCTTAACATTTTAATTCCTATAAACAGTGTAAATTCAGAAGACACCAAAATCTTATTTAGAGTTAAAACACTTAAGCTCCTCTCTCTCTCCCTCTCCCTCTTTCCCCGCCTCTTTGTCTCTCTGAACTTCACATTGGATGTGTACAATTGCCTTTTCTTAAGCTTCAACACCTGTGTTACATCACTGCTGAATGCTTTTCTTAATAAACTCCGACTCTGCTTCATACCGACTAGACTGAAATTCTTTTCTGCAGTGCGAGTCAAGAATCCCAACCACACCTGGGTGCAGATGGCACCCAGAACTCTTCAGGCTGCACACCCAGGCTGTGTCTCCAGCTGTCTGACAAACCCAGGTGTGCTTACCACCTCTGCATCTGAGAACGCTTTGCTATATGAATAAATGAGCACATGGCCATTTTTTCTGATCATTCCCCAAGTGACTGTCTCTCTCTTCTCCACCGCGGAGCTGTGGACTGCCAGAGGTCTGCTCTCAGGGTCTGGGATTACTTCATCCTGCTGCCTCTGCTCCCACGTGGTTCGACTCCAGGTCCAAATGGACACTTAATGAATGTTTCTGCTGACTCCACTGAGCTAGTCCGTAACCCATGGCAGTGGACAACAGACAAGAGAGAGGTCTTCCAGGAGCTGGGAAGAGAAAGGTACAGGAGTCTTGGTTTTCAGAGATCGGGCTGGGTGATACCTGGAGAGGAGGCGATCTGAATCATCACATGCGTCTGAAGACGTCTCTACCCTGGGGACTGGGAAAATGACCCTCATCCTTCCACAGACAAGCAGCTAATGTCATGGAGTTCTAGATGTCTCTATTATATCTATGACCCCTGACATGACCCATTGGCATAATCTGCCTCTGCTTCCACCCATTAAGGCCAATTATCTTTTCATGGACTTTCTGCATAAATCATAGAGAACTGTCTTAGCTGTTGATCCTAACATTTTATAGACAGCTAAACACTACCCCGGATCTAAACATCAGCTGGTACAGTGAATGATTCACAGTGCTCTCTATCCTGTACCTTAGAAGATGAGCCACATTTCCATCATCAGGAAGTGGATTTTACAATATCAATTTGGATTAGTGGGAACCTGGGGAGGGTCACGTTGGGATTTGGGGCTGGGGATGAGAAATGTCAGGCATGTAAATATGCTCTCTAGGGCTCAGAGACCTGGAAAAAGGGGACATGGGACAGGTATAAGGAGACCGAGATAGTCAAGAACACACCACTGGGAAAAGCAGGTACCTCCTATCCCCCATGGTTCTGATGCCTTTGTCTATGGGCTGCCTTAAGTTGGACAGCATCTGTCTTAGATGAATCAATAAAGATCAAGTAGTGGGGCCACCTACCCAGATCAGTGTTGGAAACCTCCCATTCATTCTCTCTAAGGCCCCTGTGGTAGTTTGAACATATAATCTCATAGGGAGTGGCACTATTAGGAGGTGTGGCTTGTTGGAGTGGGTAGAGCCTTGTTGGAGGAAGTGTGCCACTGTTGGGGTGGGCTTTGTGAATTCCTATGCTCAGGATACTGTCCAGTGTGGAAGTCTACTTCCCGTTGCCTGCAAGATGTAGGACTCTCCAACACCACGTCTGCCTGCATGTGGTCATACTCCCTGCCATAATGATAATGGACTGAACCTCTGAAACTGTAAGAGAGGCCCCTCGGTTAATTGTTTTCTTTATAAGAGTTGCTGTGGTCATGGTGTCTCTTCATCGCAGTAGAAACCTAACGTAGACAGACCCACTCTTCTCAGCACCTTGGTCCCACTCCAGGATCTGTATACATCACTCCCCGGTGGTGAGTGTAGTCTCTCCACCATTCTCTTAGCTCTGCTTGTCGGGGAGAACTGTGCTCGCCATTTCCCAGCAGTCACCATTAAACCATCTCTGTCTTAATGTTCCTACCCCCTGCTTGGTGGCAAATAGCTGTACGGGTGGACACAGTGCAAGCATTCATGTCGGGCATTGCTTTCCTCCATAGCCATGCTGCAAAGTGGCCATGTGCTTCCAGGGAAGTGTGTAGCCTCTTCACAAAGAAGAAAGGATTCCCGGTCACTCTAGGTCACCCATCACTTTCCCACAGAGGTCTCAACCACTCTCAGCATCATCCTGTCTTCAAGTCCAGCTTCTCCCGTGTTTGTTTTCATGGGTGGGGGCAAGCCACTGAGATAAGTGACTCCTTGGTCTTCTCCATGCCACCATTTAGGCAATAATGTCGGCTACTTTAGAGTGGCCAACCCTCGTAGTTTTCCCGGGACAGGGTAGTTTCCCAGGATGTGGGTCTTTGGAGGTAAAAGTCAAGAAGACAATGAGACCGTAGGAATGAATTAGTCATTTGTTGCCTACATAATGTTTGATTCATTCCCCCTGCCATTGTCCTGGAAACCTCACTGGGTCAGGTTCCTCCCTATTTGTTTGGACTACTGCTCTGGTCTCCTAATGCATTTGAGGCCATGGTCTTTCCACCTCAAACTCATCTTGCAAGTAGCTATCAGAGTCATCTCTTTGGACAGTTCTGAGAAGGTAACTTCCCCTCCTGGCTCTCCTGTCACCCTGCTGGTCCCAGAACTTCTCACAGCCTACAGGACAGAGCCAGCAGCTTTACCCAGCACACAGTGGCCTCTGTGCTCGGGATCCTGGCAAGCACTGCCAGCTCTCGGTCACCTGCCGGGCACCTTCACTTGCCAGTGAACCCAGCAGGACTCTGGGACTCTTTACGCCCTCATTCCGTTGTGTGGCCATGTGTTTGCGTCTCTGCTCCTCCCATCAGCCTCAGTAGTGGAGTCAAAAGATCAGACCTGGAGGCCTGGATTTGTGTGCAGGAAAATTGTGTTCATTGCTTTTTGTCTCTGTGACAAGTAATCAAAAGAAACGATTTTAAAAGAGGGACAAGGATTCGTTGTGGCTCACAATTCAGAGGTTTCCGTCCACGGTCCCTTGGCCTTGTCACTTTGGGTTTGAGTCCACGTTAAAATTTACGGCAGCAGAAGCCTGTGGTATGTATAAGCGGCCCAACTTCCAGCAGCCAGAAATCCAAAAGGCACCAGGTTAAGATACCCTTCAGACTTGCTCTCATCCATCTTTAAGATTCTCTAGCCAGGCGGTGGTGGCACACGTCTTTAATCCCAGCACTCGGGAGGCAGAGGTAGAAGGATCTCTGTGAGTTTGAAAGCTAGCCTGGTCTACAAAGTGAGTTCCAGAAAAGCCAAGCCTACACAAAAAGAAACCCTGTCTCAAAAACAAAAAAACCAAAAACAAATGAGCAAACAAAAAGACTGAATAGTTTAGTCAGATGTATTAGCTGGGTGATGGTGGTGCACACCTTTAATCCCAGCACTTGGGAGGCAGATACAGGCGGATCCCTGTGAGTTCGAGGCCAGCCTGATCTACAGAATGAGTTCCAGGACAGGCTCCAAAGCTACACAGAAAACCCCTCTCTCAAAAAAAAAAAAAAAAAAAAAGGCCAGAGGTTTAAGAGCACTGGCTGCTCTTCCAGAGGTTGTAAGTTCAATTCCCAGCAACACAACCATCTATAATGAAATTTGGTGCCCTCTCCTGGCATGTAGAACACTGTATACATAATAAGTAAGTAAGTAAGTAAATAAATAAATAAATAAATAAATAAATAAATAAACAAACAAACAATTAAAAAAAAAAAAACAAACTCCCTCGGCTTCGGGCTGTAGAGATGATTCAGTGGTTAAGGGCACTGGATTCAATTCCCAGCAACCACATGGCAGCTCACAACCATCTGTAGCTCCAGTTCCACAGGATGTAAAACCTTCACATAGACAAACACGCAGGTAAGACACCAACGCACATAAAATAAAAAAATAAAATAAAATAAAATAAAATAAGACTCCCTAAACTGTTGTCTCCTCCCAGAATGCCTGTCTGAAAGACTTCTACCAAAGCAACACTTACTCCCTCAGCACTTGGGCCGATGCACAGCTGGGATGTCCCCCTGTGTGGCTGCAAGTCCTCAAAGCTCATGTTTACCCCACCCAAGGCTCCAAAGCCGAGACATTCTCTCTTAAGCGTGTGGGCCATGCTTCCTGGAATCATAAGCACACCATGTGCTTTAACTCTTATGAAAACCCTGTGAGCTAAGTATGGTTACCTTCCCACTGTGAACTACGGAGGCTGAGCCAGGAAGAGGTGAGTGACCCCTTCCCAAGGTCATACAGGCAATAGAGGTGGAGACTCTTCCACTCTCTACCCAGCTGTGACTAAGGCAGGGCTTCTGGAGACACCGTGGGGCTGGGGAGGAGCCTTCGAGGGACATATTGGTTTTCTAATAACAGAGTACAAGAAACTGTGTGTCTGAATTCAGCAACAGAAATTTCTTCTTCACAGTTTGTAAGGATGGAAGTCCAAGAGCAACCCGGGAGCAGGTGGGCAGTCTCCGAGGGCTGAGAGAGTCTGTGGTTCTCTCACCTCTGGTGCCTCGGACATGCTTGGATTCCAATTGACATTCTCCCTGTTACACTGCCTTCCCTTTGCATGCCTGTGTTAAAATCCAGCCCTCCCCACCCCCACCCCAAGGACAACAGTCACACTGGATTAGTGCCTTCCCGAATGACCTCTCCCTCACTAGAAGATCCTTTTCCAAATAAGGACCATGTTTGGGGATTAAACAACTCAACCCACAGCAGTGGGGGATGTCCTAGGCTTCCAGACCCCTACTCTTCATGACTCGGGGCTTCAGCACTTGAACTCCTGAGCACGCTGGCTCACAGGTGGGACACCCAGGTAACCCCCTCAATTGGGCTACAAAGCTTATTTCTTTATTTTTCCCATCGACCTCCATTTGTCAGCATGAGAACAGCTCTTGCCTCAAAGGAACTGGAGACAGTTCATTCCAGAGCCAAATGCAAGTGGCTATGGACAGCCTTGAAACACAGAGTTACCCCAAACACCATCCATCTTCCAACACGGCAGCATTTTCATAAGTGTGGGGTTTTGTTTTGTTTTTGTTCTTGTAACAGAGCCAAAAAGTCATAAATCAAGGTTTATTTTATTTCATTGGTGTTTTCGAGACAAGGTTTCTCTGTGTAGCCCTGGCTGTCCTGGAACTCACTCTGTAGACCAGGCTGGCCTTGATCCACCTGTCTCTGCCTCTGCCTGTCCTGGGATTAAAGGCATGTGCCACCACCACTCCACTACATAAGTCAAGATTTAAAGTGTGTGTGTGTGTGTGTGTGTGTGTGTGTGTGTGTGTGTTAGGCAAGTTACAGAAAAATGGGGAAATCTCATCTCTGCTGTATCCTGAGATATCTTGATGACGTTCTTAGGCTTTGGATTGGTGGAAGCTAGCATTCCAAAATGGATTTCACCTGATGGTCATAAGGAAGTCAGTTCAAGCAGATTCTGGCAATAAATGGATAGTATAGTAGCTAAAGATAGCCCAAGCCTGCAGCCTTGTGACATTCCAGCTCTCCACAGTCACAGGGTCATCAGCCTTGTACAATCTTTAACACAGCTGGGGCTTTTTCTTCTAGAATGTCAGTCCACAAATTCATGTCACACGGGGCTTTTTTGGTCTTTGCTCTACAGTACTAGGGTTTAAGCCCAGAACCTTGTGCTCTACCACTGAGTTACCTCCCCAGTTCTTGGTGCCATACCAAATCAGCCTGCTAAGCATCCTTGGGTTTCTTTTCTCTCTGCAAATTCTCCTGCCTCCTCCTCTGACATGCCTGTTTTTCTTATCTCAGGGGCAAAACTACTCTCAACAAAACAGTATCAAATCATGGACATGAACATAATGTCCTAGGCAAAATCCTACAGTGAAGGTATGGAGGGGAACTGTGGGCATGCCCTGGTCAGTCTCTGCCTCTCTGTCCATTCCTTAAACGAACTTCTGAAATCTCCGCCTGTGGTAGACCAGAAGGACTAGGGCATTCACAACCCTGACCACAGACCTCAGCTGCCTTTCTAGGGTGGGGTAATTCTAAGACGTGCATTCCACTCTACGCCATTTGTACTTCTCTGCATTGCCCAGCCCGTCTATCCTCCTCCTTAGACCTCCTGAATAAACTACACACACTTGAATCTATCCCCAAATCTGCTTCTGGTGAGGCTCAAACTCAAACAGCCACAGAAGGAAAGCCTCAGGCCTTCCGGATCTTCTACATCAGCATCACCAAAAGCCCTGCTGGGAGTGATGGAATATTCTAGATCTTTGCTGTCCACTGGGCACGGATGTCTTTAGAGTGCGTGCTCTGCAGCTGATATAACTGAAAAAGCTTCAGTCTACACTTTCCTGAATTTTAATGAATTGCTATAGAAGTACACCTATGGCGTGTGAGACAGAGCGATGTCCACAGACACGTCTTTTGCTCTCCACCCACCCTTGCAGAAGCAGAGCTATTTGATCTATAAAAATAAAAGGCTGGGGGCTGGAGAGATGGCTCAGAGGTTAAGAGCATTGACTGCTCTTCCAGAGGCCCTGAGTTCAATTCCCAGCAACCACATGGTGGCTCACAACCATCTGTAATGAGATCTGGTGCCCTCTTCTGGCCTGCAGTAATACATGCTGTATACATAATAAATAAATAAACCTTTAAAAAAAAATAAATAAATAAAAAGGCTGGGGGTGGGGTGGGGGATTGCCACATTAAGGTCTGGGTGGAGGTGGGGAGAAAACTGGCTTTGGGCGGTTCTTGTTTGACCTGTTCTTCTAGAAGGAAAGCGTGTAGTTGGAGGATCATGATTTCCCTAAGGCAGATGTTGTCCATACAATCCCGAGGGAAAGGCTGGCAAGTGATTGATGGACCTGCACTGACCGTGAAGCTGGTTCCACAGGATGCTTGTAGGTCTTGTGTTAGATCAAATAAAATCATGCCAATGTTCTGTTGATAAATGACTTCAGAATGCAAGCTAACTCCCTCTCCCTCCCCCCACCCCCAGACAGGGTTTCTCTGTATAGCTTTGTGCCTGTCCTGGAACTCACTTTGGAGACCAGGCTGGCCTCAAACTCACAGAGATCCGCCTGGCTCTGCCTCTCCAGTGCTGGGATTAAAGGCGTGCGCCACCACCGCCAGGCACAAGCTAACTTAATACCTCTGATTCCTGGTTCAGCCACATGTTCTTAGGGACATTTCCCATGACCTTGGCTTTGTTAGGATGCCATGAGGGTTAAGAGCAGTGAGCGCTGGAGAATATTAAGTACATTTTCCTAGGAAGGAATGTTTGTGGATAACCATTTGTAGTTCAGAGAAAGAAACCAAAATGCTTTCTGCAAGCAGGGTGCTATCAGGTCGGCCATGTGGGCTGAGGATCCTGATACTGTTGACAGTGTTGTGTCCCCCGGGCTCCAGGTTATCCTTGCCTTGCAGTGATGCCTGACTCTTCCTCTTGGTGACTGTGAGATTTTAGATCTGTTTCACATATACAGAAACAGACAGAACCATAGTTCCTAGCACTGGTATGGAGTTTAAATGAAGCAGTGTGGGCAAGAGTATTGAGAGCCGCTGGTAGCCAAGGTCCATGGAGTATACAGCAGGGACAAGTAGAGTTAAGAAGGTCAACCTGTCAGAACTAAGGGTTCTGTTAGAGGAAACCATCACGCAAGGCGTTATGGACTTGGTGTCTTTTGAATGAACTGGCTGTCTCTTGTTGTAAACTTCTTGTGCAATAACAGCCATGATTCTCCCCATTTACCATGCATCTCCATGTTACATGTACATGTAATCTCACAATTGCATCTCAATCTTGGGCACAACTTTCCCTATACATTTGGGGTAATTGGACAACTGTCCCCAGCTGTGTTTGTTTTTCATAACATACATCTGGCCAGGGCCATTCTCCTGACAAAAGTATTTTAGCAAAGATACCTTTTTTCAAGGACAAAATTGCACATAGATAAACATTAGTTCATCTCACCCACAGACAGAGAAAATAACCACTAACAATTCACCTTACCTTCACCCCAGGTTATTTACATAAGACCCTAACTTAAGAGATTTACTGCTCACATTCCTGGGATGATGTTTTAGCCATTTGCTAGTTACTGAGTTAAGGCAGTTACTTCCCACTGACCAAGGAGATTGCTGTCAAGGCCAGGCAGGCTGCAGGTGCCAAGCTTCTTTCTTGTGCAAATTAAGTTTTAATTCCTCCTCAGCCAGGGGCTATCCCTAGATTCCCTAATTGATCTTAGCCTTTAGTTGACCCTACCAGAGAACTCCCCTTTAGTCACTCACCTTTTGGGTTGTAATTGGAAGCTGACATTTATTGCTTTGTGTGTGGATCCTTATCACCTCTCTCTGAGTCCCTGAAAACTTCAAACCTCCAATTGCTTAGCCAAAGAATTACTGCTTTTGTATATACACTGGTTCCCGCACAGCACTGGGGGAATTGATGGAGAAGAACAAAGATAAGGACAGAGATGGAAAGAACTAGATAGAGATGAGAGAACAGTAGAAGGGACTGACAGCAGGAGGGACTGAGGGGAGCTAAGTATGAGAACAGAAAAGAAGCTGTGTTGATAGACTTGACTTAGAAGAATAAAGTGAATGGACTAACGAGCTCAGGGTGCTTAGATTCATTGAACATCTCTCCGATTAGAATCCTCAGCCGCTTGTAGCACCTGTTCTGGACCCTGGTAGAACTCCTCAAGGCAGGCACTTGGGGGGATTCGGTACCAGAGGGCAGCACATTGCCTGGCACTCAGAAAGTCCTCGGGGCGGAGGATGTAGCTCAGTGCTTGCCTGGCATGTACGCAGCCCTGGCTCCCATGCGGAGCACCACGTAAAGCAGACATGGTGGGTCATGCCTGTAGTTCTAGCACCAGGGAGATGAGGCAGGAGACTCAGAACTCAAAGTCATCCTTGGCTACACAGCCAGCCTGGGCTACATGAGACCCTGTCTCAAGAAAAGGAAGCACTAGATTGATGCGCCTGTCTTTTTTTTTGTTTGTTTGTTTTTGTTTTTTTGTTTTGGTTTTGGTTTTGGTTTTGGTTTTTTGAGACAGGGTTTCTCTGTGTAGTTTTGGCGCCTGTCCTGGAACTCACTCTGTAGACCAGGTTGGCCTCGAACTCACAGAGATCCGCCTGGCTCTGCCTCCTGAGTGCTGGGATTAAAGGCGTGCAGCGCCGCAGCCTGGCAGTAATGCTCCCATCTTTACCATGGCCACCAGACAGGCCCTCGCTCCATCAGTTCTTGACTGAGTGAACTTGGCCAACTTCTTTAACTTCTGCGTCTCCATTTCTTCCTCTTAAAATGGAGAAAATACCCAGCTTTAAGGATCAGAAAGAATAACGATTCTTATTGACAGTACTTGGCATGAAAATTGCACTAATCTACAAATAATTATAATGCTCTCTCTAGACTGACATGTGGTAGATATGCAATGGATACCTTTTGACTTAATATCTCTTCCCTGTGCTAACAAGTACTATGAATGTTTAAAAGTGTTTTGCTGGATTCCTACTGGAAAGTTCTAGTGGATTCTGAAATTTGGGTACTTTTTACTTTATTACAATTTGCCAGATTCGCCTCTTGTTTCTTTTCTTTAAAAAACATTTATGTGCTGGGAGGTGGTGGTGGCACATGCCTTTAATCTCAGCACTCCAGAGGCAGAGGCAGGCAGATCTCTGTGAGTTCAAGGCCAGTCTGGTCTACAGAGTGAGTTCCAGAACAGCCAGGGCTACACAGTGAAATCCTCTCTTGAAAAATCAAAACTAAAACCAAAAACAAACAAACAACAACAACAACAGCCCCTCACATTTATATATCTGTTTTTATTTTATGAGTATGAGTGTTTACATGCATGTCTCTATGTGCACCACATGCATGCAATGCTAGGAGGCATTGTATCTCCTAGACAGTTGGGAGCCACCATGTGAGTGCTGGAAACCGAACCTAGGTCTTCGGCAAGAGCAACCAGTACCCTTAACTGAACCACCCCTCCGGCTCCAAGTTCTCACTCCTGACATTCTCTGATGGCAGTCAGGCAGCACGCATGAACTGTATTTTTCACATTCTTTTCAGTCATGGTTTTGTGCAAGTCCATTCTGGAGAGAGACATCTAGACTGGGGAGGGAAATACACTAGCATGGGCAGAGCACTTTTCCTCCAGGGGTGTGCCCGGATGTGTCCGTACCACCTCATTTTGCCTGGACGGCAATCCTTTGTTATCTTTCTAATGGGTTATTATTGTACCCATTTGACACGTATGAAAACTGAGGCAAAGAGAGGTTTCATACACATCCAAGATCTCACAGAGCAGAGCCAAGTTTTGAAGTCAGGATGCTTCCTTCATTGCCCCAGCTCACCACATCCTAGGCAGTTTTCTTCCTCCTCACACACGATGGTGAGTGGTAGAGATGGGTGCAGATTCATGCACCCTGGCATCAACTGTGGGGTGAGAGAGAGACTTGATCTTGGTCGCCTCAGCCTCAACAACTCTTGGATCGTCTCTGCTCTTTCTTGCCCCTGACCCTCTGGGTCCCGGAGGTGAGGTTACTTTGTAGAGCAGCTGTCTGCACAGGGAGCCCAAAGGGGCATGGCTGGCTGTGCGCTCGCTGCTCTGCAGTGGGAAGAGCCCAGCAAAGCAGGAACTGGGGTCGTGGACTATTCCTAAATTGGTTTTCTGTACTCCACTGTAGCCGTGTGGTGGGGATGTTAGAGACCGCTTCTGACGGGGGATGCAGCCCGGGCTGTCAGGCAGGCTGTAGAATCCAGAAGCAAGTCTGTCCGTTGATCCAAACCTCTGTCTCACGTGTCGCTGTCCAGCAAACAGGTGATGTCACTTTGCAAACACAAAGTGTTGCTACCCCCCTTCCCCTTCTAGCAAGATGGTATCTCCTTTTCAGGCTGGCTGCGGTGGGCTGAACCTTACATGCACTAGATCCAGCTGTGTCTGTGTCCAGTGCCTGACCTCTCAAGTGACTGCTGCCATCTAACCTTTCCTAAGAGCCAGCCGTGTGTGGGTGCAGACAGACGGGAATCTGGGTAAATCCTATCTGTGTGGACAAATGCTTAGGGCCCTTTTACCTGGTTCTGAAGAGTGAGTCCCACATTCAAAGTCATGCAATTGAAAAACTCTCCTCTATATTTCTTAGTCTTTTGCAGGAGTCTGTGGACACTTTTGGACCAGAGGACATATGGCTGCCGAGAGAGGATGAATCAGAAAGCAGAATGCACGTCTTTAAAGCCAAGCCTTCTTTAAGTGTTGAGTTTAAAAAAAAGTCAGAGTTCAAAATAGCAACAGATTGTAAAATTGTACTCTGAGTGAGACTTTTTCTCCAAATCTAGTCTTCATCCCAACACGCTTCCTATTCCCTGAGTCCCACCACCATGGGTCAGACCCTCCTTCTGCACTAGGTCCAGCCTCACCAGAATGGGAAACAACTGTGGAAACTCACTGTTCTGTCCCCTGTCACAGACAGCTCACTCCCTGGGCCTGTGCCCTGCACTGTGTTCAAGGAGCCCTGCTGAGGTCTGTGGGGAGGGAGAGGCTGAGGGAGCCCTGCTGAGGTCTGTGGGGAGGGGGGCCTGAGGGAATCCTGCTGAGGTCTGTGGGGAGGGAGAGGCTGAGGGAATCCTGCTGAGGTCTGTGGGGAGGTAGGAAGAGGCTGAGGGAATCCTGCTGAGGTCTGGGGGGGGGGGCCTGAGGGAATCCTGCTGAGGTCTGTGGGGAGGGGGCCCTGAGGTTGTGTCTGGCTTTGTGATGGTGAGAACACCCACTCTCGACTGATGAACAGGTTGGATTCTGTCCCACGACTTGGAAGCTCTCTAACTCAGGCCACACTGTGAAGGTGGGCGTGGCAGTTAACAGATGAAGAAAGTGGGTGGGAAGGTCTTACAGAGAGATGGACAGCACAGCTATGGCTCAGAGAAGGCCGCCACTTTCCCGTTAGTGTACATGATATGATATGATGAGATGCTGGGAGCCAGGTGGTCTAGTTTTGGATTAGCATATGAACACTTGTTCAACTGCTCTCCATGAGGCAAGGCCTGTGCAGTTGATCTCTCACTTGGCAAGAACCAGTGGACCTCAGGACAGCTCAGAATACTGCTGGGACCGTGAAGCCAGCATGCTCTCTTTTCTCTCATAATGTTGGGGACTCTCTTGGCAGTTCTTAGTTTCACTTTGTCAGTCACACACGGGACAGGTGTGGTCATTCCTGGAAACCCCATTTTTTTTTTCTTAAAAATTTCCCCTAAAATTCTTTGGAGGGAACTGATGGTTCTCAGGTTTCTTATAGAGAGACTTAGGTGTGCAGGACCTTTCTGTAGGACAAGGGAACAGTTAGAGAAATACAAGCCAACTGTATGAAAGTTGCTTATGGCAAATCACCCCTATTTCTGTAAATATGCTTTGTTAAGTTTTGAATGATATTGTTGTTCAGAATATGTGCCTATGTCTATCACCTTTTAGCTTTGTAAGTACAGGATATGCCTAGCTCAATATTTAGCCACGTTAACAAAATGCTGAGCATTGTTTTAGGTTTAAAAATTGTTTGATGTAAAGGTTGGGAAGAAACATATTTGTTTTGTCCAGAGGTTGTTTTGTCCAGAGGGTGGGGAAAACATGCTTGTTTTTGAAGTGTAAATAAAGATGGCTGGAGCTATTTAGGGACAGGCACTTGTGTGAAACTCATCCCAGTGGTTGGACACTTCATTTCTTCACACTGATGCCCCGTCCCTGTCTCAGGACCAACCTAGGCTGCAGCAGGACTGAGGCAATATATTATATTAATTATATTATGTATATTATATATATATTAATTATATTATATATTATATTTTGCTGTGGGATAATGCTTTTGTACACTGTTTTAATAAAACATTGATTGGCCAGTAGCCAAGCAGGAAGTATAGGTGGGATAAGCAGACAAGGAGAATTCTGGGAGGAGAAAGGCTGGGTCAAGAGATACCAGACAGCGGCCCAAGGAGCAACAAGTAATGGGACACAGGTAAAGCCACAGAACATGTGGTGACATATAGATTAATAGTTATGGGCAAATTTAAAATATAAAAGCTAGATAGCAAAAGGCTTGAGCCATGGCCATGCAGTTATAATGAATATAAGCCTCGGTGTGTTTGCTTGGGTCTGAGTGGCTGCAGAAAGGGCGGGACACAGGAAAACTCTAGCTACAAATGGTGCCCAACATGGGGCAAGAGTTTCCACCTAAAACCTGAGAAAGCTTAAAAAAAAAAAAAAAAAAGATTCTAAAACAGAGCTGAAAACAGCTTCCTAATTGTCTCTCTCAGGCGAGCCGCAGCCTGTGGGCTTGAGCTACTCTATGGTAGGTTCCTGGTGTGCGGGCTTGACGTGCAGCATGGCAGATTCCTGCCCAGTACACAGAGGCATCTCCAAGCCACACATTATGCTGTGTGGTGGATTTAGCTTTTGCTAGTACAGACCAAAAAAAAAAGGTTTTTGGGGCTACATGCTGCTTTGATAAAAGCATAGACCCACTGCCTCCCAGAGTCTGGCAGTGAGCCTGGTTCCCAGAGCTGGCTGTAAATGTAGTTCTATCATGTTGGGAAGCTGAGGTGGGCAGAGCTAGCAGCCAAAGCTGCTATTTCCATCCTAGTAATGCTATAGTTTAAAGCAATAGATTCACAATAAAACAGATTCAGATTAAATAAACCTCTAAATGGTTTACAATGTGTATAAAAATGTACATAGGTTTGAAAGAGAGAGGAAAAGAAATAGAGACCATTATATAAAAAATAGAAAGTTTTAAAAAAATAAAGTCTTTAAAGAGACAGTAAAGGTAATATAAAAATAAGCCACGTAAAGATGAATATTACACAGAGAATCTGGATTGTGTTGTCATTGGGATTTTTAACTACAGAGAGACATTTTATTGTAAAAACTGCTGAGTTAAATCAACATATATATTTTAAAGGCGTCTTGACTTCAAAATTTGGATCTAAGGATATGTTGCTTTGGAAAGGAAGCTCTGCTTTTGCTTCCACAAGAAACAAGAGGCTATGGATTTGTTCCAGATTAAGATACATCAGGTTTGACCAGCCAAGACCCCCTAAAAGGTCTCCAATGGCACCATGGTCCAGATCATCCAACATCCAAAATCAACTTTAAGGCAACTGGCTCAGAGAATACAGCGTCACAGACTACTCCAGTCAGAACTTGACCATAATCCTAAAATTTTCTTTGTGTCCCTATAAGATTACCAACACCTCCTATCATCAGGCAGTAGCCTAGAAAACTACGCTCACATTCCCAAAAAATAGATTATGAATGTTTGTCTTTGTTTAGGTTGTTGGTTACAAATGGTTATTGGTCATAGTCAATCTCTTTCTAAGAGAAGAAAGAAGGATATGATACACAAATATAGGATATAGATATGATAGGATGAAAGGGTAGATTATTGAATCTACTTTTAAAGAGCAACTTGTTTAAAAAATGTTTTACATTGCTATAGATTTTAGTTTATTGATACAAATTTAAAGTTGATTTTGTTATTTTATATATATATATACCCTCGTTAAGGTATTGTGTTTAGGCCGGGCGGTGGTGGCGCACGCCTTTAATCCCAGCACTCAGGAGGCAGAGCCAGGTGGATCTCTGTGAGTTCGAGGCCAGCCTGGGCTACCAAGTGAGTCCCAGGAAAGGTGCAAAGCTATACAGAGAAACCCTGTCTCAAAAAACCAAAAAAAAAGGTATTATGTTTATGTAACTCAATAGATAATTTAGAAATACAGATTAATAATTAGTCTTCTATGATAGTCAAACTTATAGTCATGTTAAGTTTTCTAGGTATACATATATAATTCGATTAGTTAGGTAATCTTCAAAACACTTCAAAGACCTACAGAATATGGCATTTAAAATGTTTTAAAAACTTAAACTTTCTGGACATTTAGATATGTCTGCTCCTGGCAGCACTGATTTACTTCAAAGAGAAAGATGGTCATCAAAGATACTCCATATGGAGTTTATCTTCTTCTTGGCAAAAATAGTCATTTGGGCAAGAAACTTCTTGCCTGGACCACTTGACAAAATGTCATATAAACTGGACATACAGGACCTATAAGTAGATGACCACTGAACTTTGCAAGGCGAGATGGTCCTTCAGGTTCCTGCTTCTCAGAAGAAACTGCCAGACATTCTACAGGATACAGAGAAAAAAATGACTGAGAGACTAGGCCTATGGACTGAAGATGGATGCCCAGAAGAACTTTGGGTAACTGTCCAGGCAGGCAGCTGTCTCTGTCATTTCCAGAATTTTAGAAGTTGCTTACAATGCATCTCCTGTTTACTTAGGTAATATTATATCCTTCTGAGGTCTTTGATGTAGTTGAAGACTAGATAGTTATAATTATGGTTTTCCTTGGTTATGATAAGAGATAAGGTAGATATGAAACTTTAGACTCACAAATACAGGATAGATAGAATATTTTCTTTAATTTTACAAAATACAAATAGACTAGATATTGTAACTGTAATTTTTGTTTGTTATATGTAATTTTACTATGCTAAAATTAAAACCTTCCTTTTTAATTAAACAGAAAAGGGGAAATGCTATGGGATAATGCTTTTGTACACTGGTTTAATAAAACACTGATTGGCCAGTAGCCAGGCAGGAAGTATAGCAAGATAAACAGACAAGGAGAATTCTGGGAAGAGGAAGGCTGAGTCAGGAGACGCCAACCTGCTGTCTAGGGAGCAGCATGTAATGGTACACAGGTAAAGCCACAGAGCACATGGCGACATATAGATTAACAGAAATAAGTTGAGTTTAAGTGTAAGAGCTCAGTGGTAGGCCTGAGCTAATTGGCTGAACAGTTTTAATTAATATAAGCCTCTGTGTGTTTACTTGGGTCTGAGTGGCTGTGGACTGGGCAGGATATGGGAAAACTTCTGGCTACAATATTTATTATGTTATGTTATGTTATGTTATGTTATGTTATGTTATGTTATGTTATATTATATTATATTTATTATATTATGTTATATATTCACAAGGTCTCATGCCTCACACAGCCAGAGTGGGCTTGAACTTACCATGTAACTGCTGATGACACTGAACTTCTGTCCCTCCTGTTCTCCCTTCCTGAGTACCAGTATTATAGGCATGATGCCCCCTCCTCCATCAGGTTTTGTTTTCTCAGGGTTATGGATAATTGTCATCTGTTAGGGGTTGGCTGTAAGTTGTAAGAGGGTTGAGAGCGGAACAATAAAGTTTAGACTCAGGAATCTCTTTTGGAAAAGATAAAAGAAGAATAGGTAAGATTGGATAATAAGGCAGATTATTGTATCTACTTGTAAACTAATCAGTAACTATCAACTTTAGATAATTTGCATTGGTATGGATTCTCATATATTGCTACAAATGTAAAATTATTTTTATATTCCTGTTTAAGATAATTTGCATATTATTCAAATACAAAACTATATTTGTCATATTGTACATATGTTCCTACTCTTGTTTGAAATATTTTGTATATTGATACAATTATAAAATTATATTTGTCGCCGGGCGTTGGTGGTGCATGCCTTTAATCCTAGCACTCGGGAGGCAGAGCCAGGTGGATCTCTGTGAGTTCGAGGCCAGCCTGGGCTACCAAGTGAGCTCCAGGAAAGGCGCAAAGCTACACAGAGAAACCCTGTCTCAAAAAAAACCAAAAAAAAAAATTATATTTGTCATACTGTACGTATGTTCTACCTCATTTAGTATATTTTGTATATTAATACATATTAAGGATATTGTCATGTTGCACTATACATTTCAACCTCTGATTAAAATATTTTGTATACTGTCACAAATTCGAGGTCATTGTCCTTACACTGTACATCTGTTTACAGACTGTTTATTTTTATAATGTGAAGCCTTAGTTTTTAAGTTGTTTAAGTTGATAAGAATTACAGGTTAATAGTCACCCATGCTTGTCTTACTTATAGCCATGTTAGTTAGATTTTTCTAGAGAAACAGATATATTTCAGATGGATAGGTAATCTTCAAACACTTCAAAGACCCAGAGAATATGGCATTTAAATGTTTTAATGACTTAGAATTCTGTTGATGTGAGACACGATTGCTTCTGGCCCCACTGATCTACTCCCGAGAAGATGATGGGCATCGAAGACACTCCATATGGAGTTTGTTTTCTTCTTGGCAAAAATGACCTCTTGGGCAAAGAACTGCCCTTGCCTTGACTGCTGACAGTAAGCATGCTGTCCAATCCAGATGAGCAGGATACAAGGAAAAGCAACTGTTAAATCTTGCCAAGACAGGGTAAGATGGTCTTTCAAAATATTCTGCTTCTGAAAATGGTCTGTCAGATACTCTAGGCCTATAGCTAAAAGTGGATACCCCAATGTTTCTGTCTGTCATTTCTTGCATTTTTTCAGAAATTGCTTGCTTGTAGTTTTGTATACTCAGGTAATATTATTTTCTTTCTCAGATCTTTGCTGGGGTTGAAGACTAGATAGTTACAGTTACTAGCCTCTCGTACCTTAGCTAAGAGCAAATTAGGTACTAGATTCAGATTCTTCAGGATAGGACAGCTTTTGGAGTAATCTCTATAATTTGCCATTTACCTATGATCTGGACATTTAGTATGTTTCTTACTTGACATTGTTCTTGTTGGTTGTAATTCCATTTTTTGTTTATGTTGCTATCCATTTCTCCTGGACAATACTTGATAATTGTTCTTATTGTATATAGTTTGTATCAGGTTTAGAACCTTCTTATTTAGACAAAAAGGGGAAGTGTAGTGGTATTTGCTCCGCCCATGACCTTGGGCTATCTGGCCTGAAAGAGGCGGTGCTTCTTGCCAGCATATGTGACCTATTAAAAGGAAAGGGAGAGGGGTCATGTTCCTCTTCTTGGTGTGATCTGACATTGGACGACCAGGTGCATTCACTCTGGACAGAACAGAGGACGACTTCAGCTGTTTTCTTGGTTCTGTGTTCATGTGTGCACTTCCCTATTTTATATCTGAATAAATACCTAATACCCCTTAAGCAGACTCTCATGGAATTCTTGAATTATCACGGGATAGTACACAGGGCTGTGTATAATAACAGTGCATGCTAAGCAAACACTCTATCAATTGAGCTATAGCCCCAGGCCCCAGAAATACAGATTTTTAAAAATATAAGCTATTTTTAAATATTGATTTTTTTTCTTTTAAACAAGGTCTCAGTATATTATAGCCTAGGCTGGTATCAAACATGGACCAATCCTCTTGCCTTAGCCTCAGTACTGTGATTACAGGCACACACTAACCACAGTCAGCTTCAATTTATCTTTAATTTAAAAAAATTATTTCACCAGGCATGGTAGCACAGGCCTTTAATCCCAGCACTCAGGAGGCAGAAGCAGGTGGATCTCTGTGAATCTGAGGCCAACCTGCTCTTCAAAGTGAGTTCCAGAACAGCTAGGACTGTTACACAGAGAAACCCTGTCTCGAAAAAATGAAAAAAAAAAAAATTTCCAAATGTTCAGGTAAGTGTTTTGCCTGCATGTATATCTGTGTTCCACACAAGTGCCTGGTGCCAGAGCAGGCCAGAGAGGATGTCAGAGCCCAAGAACTGGAACTAAGGATGGCTGTGAGCCACTGTGTGGGTGCTGGGAACAGAACTCAGGTCCTCTGGAGGAGCAGACAGTCCCCTTAACTCTCTCCAGCTCGGCAGCTTCGGTTTTTTTAAGGTTGACAACTGCATGTCTTGTGTCAACCCCTGATACGGTGGGTCTGAGAAGTGGAACTTTGGGAGGAGGACCTAGTGGTCAGGTTGTCTGGGGGCCATCTTAATGGGATTAGGATGGTCTTGTAGAGTGAGTGGAGAAGGGAGTTGTTAGCAGGCACCAGGAGCTTGCCTCCCTCTGCATGCCTCCCTCTGCATGCATGCCTCCCTCCGCTCTCCCCTGTGCTGTGATTTGTGTGTGTAGCGGGGCAGGGGGTGCAGCTCAAACAGGCTGGGTGGTCAGCCTCCAAGACTGTGAACTAAGCATACCTCTTTACACAGTGCTCAGCCTGTTCTGTGTCAGAAACAGATTAGTACAGTGACCAACTGAAAACTACAGAAACAATATTCCTAAGGCCCAAACAGAGCATACCAATCGGCCGTTTTGTGCCTCTATGCCCTCCTTCAGTGCTGCTGGGGGAGCACTCTAAATAGGCAACTAGACCCACGCCGTGGCTCACCTTTAACAAACGTAGAAGGCATTGTGGCTGGAAATCTTGGTAGCTGATCATATTTCAACCTTATTTTATGTTTTCTTGTTTTTTCTGTTTCAACCCACTCAATTCTGTTGAACGTTATGGTGTCCAGTTGTGTGTGTCGCTGAAGAATCTGGTTGGGAATGAAAAAGAGAAAGGAATTAGTACCTTCAGCAAATCCTCCTCCCTGTTCTCCCAGGTGCACACACGTGGATTACTCTTTAAGCGAACACTGCGTTGATCCTGGTAACTCCACTCTTGCTGTCAGTGATCGGGTTTGACCTGGTCACATGGCCCTACTCAGGCCAAAGAGAAATCAGGTGAAGTCTGGGGGCGCTGAACACTTCAGGAAAGGCTTTCGATTTTGTTTTTCTTTTCCCGAGAAAGCTGTTGAATTCACTGTGCATCCCTCGCTCACAGTCCTGGGACTCCCTCCTGGTTCTGCTTAGGCAAGAGAGTCATTTTTCCTTATCAGTCAGGCTATTTTCAGTCAGCTTTTTCTATTGACTTCTGACAGAGAGAAAAGCATCCAGACTGATACAAAAAGAAGATCATGAGTTATTAACCATACCCAGCTCACGACATCAGAGATGCAGGGCTGTCATATGAGGCCAGACAGCACTGTACTCTCTGTTGGTGCGACCACGTGAGTGGAGGCAGGCTACAACAGTCACTGGGTGAGCATTGGTATGGGTGCGGCTAACCGCTGTGGGTCATGCAGAGAAACAGGAGAAACTAGACACCTGCTTAGACACAGCCTCATGAAATCCTATGAAAGGTGAAAGAGAGGGTTGCTAAAACTGAATAAATATATTTTCTTCTGACAGTTTGTTAGCATTCTTACACTATTGGGATTGCGCCAGGATGTTGCTGATTTTTCTATTGTATGAAAGAGTTTAATTATTTTCGATTCTCCTGTTCTCAGCAGAGCCAGGCGGATCTCTGTGAGTTCGAGGCCAGCCTGGTCTACAAAGCGAGTTCCAGGAAAGGCGCAAAGCTACACAAAGAAACCCTGTCTCAAAAAACCAAAATAAATAAATAAATAATAAAATGTGATTTGTAACACTGAACTCTACACTTCTACCTGGTGAGAGCACCCATAAGTGGATAGGGTCAAGGCACCCCTAAATGGATAGAGACAGGGCACCCCTAAATGGATAGGCAGGAGTGGCTTGAGCCAAGCTCCAATATGAGCTGTCAGTACCAGTGTTAGTTATTTGTGGCGCTCTTACCCTGTGAGGAAATGTCACAAAACACGACAGAATCTGCTAACAAGAGTTTTATTAAGATGAAAGGGAAAGACGAGTGCCCAGGCCTGTGGGAAAGACGAAGAAGAGAAGTAGAGAAAACAAAGAAGGAGGGGAAAGAGGATCCGGGAATATGGCGCCGGCTTATAAAGGCTGGGTGGCGTACGTGCATACACAGGTCGACGTAACCACTCCATGCCTGTGCAGATCACATGGCTGTGTTGCGCGCTCTCACGCAACCATGCAAAGTCATGGATCCTGATCATGTGAGACGCCTTGACCCGGAAATGGCTATTTTGACCTGGAACTGGCTAGGCAGAAGTGTCCAGGTCCACCGGGCATGTGCAAACACGCCCAACTGTGGGGGCGTGTTGTGAACCCATCAACCAGAATGCTATGGGCCCAGACATTCCACTACTTTGATCTGAGAAAACTCCCCTAACTTTAGGTTTCTTCCACCATTG
>CABHPH010155711.1:4828-54709 GCA_902168325.1 Peromyscus nudipes
CTCTCTCTCTCTCTCTCTCTCTCTCTCTCTCTCTCTCTCTCTCTCTCGGGCTGGTTCTACATCCTGCAAGAAGATTTCCTCAGCAGATATCCCGTGCTTTAGGCATCTCCAATGTCTTTAGGTCACCAATGCAATCAATACAATTCGGGCTACACTTTAACAATTCCTTGCATTGACCTCTCTGGACCAAAATGCAGGGACTCTTCTGACACACATCTGGCCTTAATGACTTTCCTTAACACTGGAGGAAGATTTCACAACCTCTTTCCTCCTGTATGCTCCGTAATAAAGCCAGAAACACGTGGCTGATGTTGCCAAATATAGCTGCCTATTGTTTTCTGGAGCCAGGCTTTACTTTGAATTATGTTTGCATAAGCTTTTACTTACTGATCGATTTTTAGGTGGATGAAATGCTTACTTTTCTTTTTTCTTTTACCAGATTCAGGATTAGCTGAGTGGGGTCTCACCCAGAGGGCACAACACCCTTCATTTCATTTAGCAGTAGACTTTGTTTAGTCCTCTCAATGTTGAGAAGACAAGATTTGGCTCCAAAATTACATTCACTAGTGATCCTTTTTTCCTAAAACTGTTCATTTTGTATTTCTTTTTGTTCATATTATTTTTATTGTAGATCTGTGTAAGAGTGATCACTAATAACCATGTGACAGAGTCAATAATACTTTGTCTTAAGATAGCATCTAGTTTCAGCTCAGAATTCTACCAGGTATTCAAAGAAGAGCTAATACCAGTACTTCTCAGATTATTCCACAAAATAGAAACAGAAGGAACATTGCCAAATTCTTTTTATGAGTCCACATTTACTCTGATAACCAAACCAAACAAAGACTCAACAAGGAGAATTACAGACCAATTTCCTTCATGAACATTGATGCAAAAAGTACTCAATAAAATGCTGGCAAACCAAATCCAAGACCAAATCAAAAAGATCATCCACCATGTTCAAGTGGGCTTCATCCCAGAGATTCAGGGATAGTTCAACATATGAAAATCTGGCAATGTAATCTATCATATGAACAAACTGAAAGGAAAAAAAAAAAACATGATCATCTCGTCGGATGCCGAAAAAGTCTTTGACAAACCCAACACAAATTCATGATAAAAGTATTGGGGAGATCAGAAATATGAGGAACATACCTAACTAAATATAATAAAAAGCAATACATAGCAGGCTGATATCCAACATCAAATTAAATAGAGAGAAACTCAAAGCAATTCCACTAAAGTCAGAAACAAGATAACACTGTTGAATCTCCCCATGTCTATTCAATATAGTATTTGAAGTTCTAGCTTGAGCAATAAGACAACAAAAGATAATGGGGATACAAATTGGAAAAGAAGTCAAAGTATCACTATTTCAGATGACATGGTAGTGTACACAAGCAACTTATATCTACCAGAGAACTCCTACAGCTGATAAACACCTTTCATGAAGTAGCTGGATATAAGGTTAGCTTAAACAAAATCAGTATTCCTCTTACATATAGATGACAAAAAGGCTGAGAAAAATTAAGGAAACAATACCCTTCACAATAGCCAAAAACAATACAAAATATCTTGGGGGTAACTCTTCCCAATCAACTAAAAGACCTGTATCACAAGAACAAGTCTTTGAAGAAACAAATTGAGGAAGATATCAGAAGATGGAAAGATCTCCCATGCTCATAGATCAGAAGGATTAACATAGTAAAAAAAAAAATGACCAGCTTACCAAAATCAATCTACAGATTCAACACAATCCCCATAAAAATTCCAGCTCAATTCTTTACAGACCTTGAAAAAAATAATACTCAACTCCATGTGGTAAAACAAAACAAACAAACAACAACAAAAAAGAAAATGCAGGATAGCTAAAACAATCCTGTACTTTAAAAGAACTGATGGCGGTATAAACATCCCTAATCGCAAGCTCTACTACAGAGCTATAGCAATAAAAACAGCATGGTATTGGCATTAAAACAGAGAGGCAGATCAATGGAATCAAATCAAAATACCAAATATAAATCCACACACATATGGACATATGATATTTATTTTTTGTTTTTTTCCCCGTGACAGGGTTTCTCTGTGTAGCTTTGCACCTTTCCTGGATCTCACTTTGTAGACCAGGCTGGCCTCGAACTTACAAAGATCCTCCTGCCTCTGCCTCCCAAGTGCTGGGATTAAAGGCGTGTGCCACCACCGCCCGGCTAATATTTAAAAAGAAGCTAAAAAAGCATTTTCAACAAATGGTGCTGTCATAACTGGATATTGGAATGTAGAAGAATGCAAAGAAATCCATATCTATCAACCTGCACAAAACTCAAAGCCGAGTAGATCAAAGGCCTCAAAATAAATTCAGTTATACTGAACCTGATAGAAGAGAAAGTGGGAAATAGCCTTGAACGAATTGGTACAGGAGACAACTTCCTGTCTAGAACACCAGTAGCACAGGCATTAAGATTATAAATTAATCAATGGGACCTCATGAAACTGATAAGGCAAAGGACACTGTCAATGGGCCAAAATGGCAGTCCATGGAATTGGAAAAGATCTTTACAAACCTCTCATCTGACAGAGTTTATTTCCAAGATTCATAAAGAACTCAAGAAACCAGACTTCAAAAAAACCCAAATAATCTAATTAAAAGATAGGGTACAGTTCTAAACTTAGAATTATCAACAGAAGAATGGCCAAGATACACTTAAAGAAATATTCAACATCCTTAATCATCAGGAAAATGCAAATCAAAACTACTCTGAGATTCCATCTTGTCAGAATGGTTATGATCAAAAACACTAATGACAATTTATGCTGGAGCAGATGTGGAGCAAGGGCAACACTCCTCCACTGCTGCTGAGAGTGCAAACTTATGCAGCCAATTTGGAAACCAATTTGTTGGTTTCTCAGAAAATTGGAAATCAATCTACCTCAAGACCTAGTTATACTACTCTTGGCTAAAGGATGTGCAGTCATACTGCAATTGTTCAACTGGATTCATAACTGCTGTTGTTTGGTTTTTCTCTTTATTCTTTGGCTGTTTTGGGGGCCTGGCACTCAGCTCACAAATAAATCACACAGAGTCTTATTGTTATTTAGTAATGTCCAGCCTTAGCTTGGCTTGTTTTTAGCCAGCTTTCTTTAATTTATCTTATCAACATTTTGCCTCTGGGATTTTACCTTTCTCTTACTTTTTTAAATCTAATTTTCACTTTTACTCCATGACTGGCTGTGTGACTGGATCACTGGCCCCTGAAATTCTCCTCTCTTCCTTTTCTTTCTCTTTCTTCTTTTTTTCTCTGCCCAGATTTCTCCTTCTATTTATTCTCTCTGCCTGCTAGCCCTGCTTATCCTTTCTCCTGCCTTGCTGTTGGCTACTTATCTCTTTAATTAGACCATCAAGTGTTTTAGACAAGCAAAGTAACACAGCTTCACAGAATTAAACAAATGCAATGTAAAAGAATGCAATACATCTTTGCATCATTAAACAAATGTTCCACAGCATAAAAAAATGTAACACATCCTAAAATATTACTCTACACAGCAGTTTTATTCTTAATAGCCACAAACTGTAGACAACCTATAAATCCATGAACTGAAGAATTGATAAAGAAAATGCAGTACATTTACACAATGGAGTATTACTCAGCTGTTAAAAACAATGGCATCAGGAAATTTGAAGGCAAATGGATGGAACTAGAAAAAAATAATCCTCAGGGAGGTAACCCTGACTCAGAAAGACAAACATGGTATGTACCTACTCATAAATGAATATTAGCTATAAAGTAAAAGATAAGCATGTTGCAATCCACGGACTCAGAGGGGCTAGGTGACAAGGAGGGTCCAAGGGAAGATGCATGGATCTCCTTGGGAATGAGAAATAAGGGATCTCCTGGGTTGACTGGGGACAGGTTGGGATGGGAACTTGAGGGATAGGATTAGAGGGTGGGTGGAGGGGGGAGAGTACCTAAAGAGATAACTAGAAAGGGGGGCATTTCACAGTAAGATAGAAACTTGATACATGGGAAACTCCAAAAATTCTACAAGGATGACCCCAGATAAGAATCCTAAGAATACTGGACATGTAGCCAGAACTGGCCATCTCCTGTGATCAGATTGGTGTGTACCATAATTGTCATCAGAAAGCCTGCTTCCAGTAACTGATGGAAACAGATGCAGGGACCCACAGCCGGACAAAAGCCAGAGCTCAGGAAATCCTGGTGAAGAGATGAAGGAAGGATTGTAGGAGACAGAGGGGTCAAGGATATCACAAGAAAACCCACAGAAACATCTAACCTGTCTCATAGGAACTCACAGAGTCTGAACGAAAAACCAGAGGGCCTTCTTGTGACTGACCTAGGACCTCTACATGTATGTGACAATTTTGTAGCTTTATCTACTTGTGGGACTCCTAACAATGGGAGCAGGGCCTGTCCCTATCACTTTGACTGGCTTTTGAGAACACATTCATCAAACTGGATTGCCTTGCCCAGCCTTATTCTTACTGCAACTTGATATGCCATGCTTTGTTGACACCCATGAGATGCCTGTCTCTTTCTGAACAGAAACATGGAAGGAGTGAACTGAGGAGGGATGTGGAGCGGAGCTGGAGAGGAAATGGGAGGAGAAGAAGGAGGATAAAATGGGGTCAGAATACAAAATAAATAAATAAATAAAATCCTCATGGTCTAAAAGAGATCTCTTCAATTTTGCCTCAAGCAGAATCTCAGGTCAAGGTAGAAAAGAAAAGAAAATAAAATAAAAGAAAAGAAAAGAAAAAAGAAAAGAAAAGAAAAGAAAAGAAAAGAAAAGAAAAACAGCAATGCCAGAATATCTCAAGAATGGTTTCTAGCCATTCTTAGGTAACTAGTATTGCTTAATATTGCTCCCGTCTGAAACTTCTTGAGCTTAGCTCTCCACGGTCTGCCTTGTTCTCTGCATTATTGCCTTCCAAGCTCCTACTCACTTGCCAGTTATGACTGTCTTATGCATTCAACTGTTACAGGAAGCTCAACAGAGATAACCACTCAAACACTGTATATAGTCAAAAGAAAGTCTGTATTTCAGTCTACTGGGACTGTACTCATGTATCTGGGACCTAAATGTAGCCATAAACATTTAAATCAAAGGGCTTTTAGAGAAAAAAACACATCCTAGTATCTTGATCTGCAGGAGTGTGGAGACATTGGGAGGGGGCAGTTGCACAAGCAGGCTGTTTAAAAGAAACTGACGTATATTAGCTAGGCATCCTGAACTTAGGCCTTGGGTTCCTAGTATAGAGTTGGTTAACTTTCCATGGGATTCTCTATTAAAGAGATGAAATTCTAGTTAACCTGAAATAGCCTCAGCAATAATACATTGTCTTGCCCACTCAAGCAACTGCTTTCCTAGTCCAAAGTCATAAATTCTACATTCCACCAACAACCAGCTTGTTCAAACCTGTCACAGAAATGTGTTACCTCCCTGGTATCAATTTCTGTCTCGATTCCTGTGCTATTGATGTGATTAGATACCATGACTAAGGAAACTTACAAAGGATAGCATTTAAGTGGATACTTCTTTATAGTTACAAAGGGTAAGTCTATGACCATCATGGCAGGAAGTGTGGCAGTAGGCAGGCAGGTATGGCCCTAGAGCAGTAGCTGAGCACATCTAATATACAAACAAAAGACAGAGAGAAAGATATTTGGGCTTATGTAGACTTTTAAACCTCAATACCCACCCACAAAGACACATCTCTTCCAGCAAGATCATTTTCCTAATCCTTACCAAACAGTTCCAACATCTGGGGATTTAGCATTAAAATGTATGAACATATTGAGATACATTGTTTTCAAAGCACCATACAGATGAATATATCTCCCAACATTTCTTCTTCCAAGCCATTTCCACTGGTACCTTGCTTTTTTTTAATTTTTTTATTTATTTTTTTGGTTTGTGGGCATCAGTGTTAACTAAGCATAGTTTTTTTTTTAAATAGTGTTGAACATTAGCTACATTTACATAGCATAACTAGAATTTTAGCAGTGTGATATTTACAGAATGTCTCACAATAGAAAACAAATTCCTTTTTTATTAGTGAAAAACTTGCCTTGTAGAACTAAAGAGTCCTGTCTAGATTATTAGTAAATGAGAGTTGGAATTTGAACACTGGTTTGTGTAGCTCCAATCTACACTGTTGACAAAATGACATACAGTGTTTTTCTTAGCAGGAATTTCTTGCTACTTCTTTAATTTCTGTGATCTCTCTACTCTCTTGAAAACAAAAACAGTAAAATAATCAGCAAGAAAAAATAAAATAATAAAAATAAATAAATCAATAAACAGTTTTCAAAACTTCAGCTTTTTTTAAAAAATTCCTTCTGGTCCCAGTAAACAATTTGTTGCAAAGATTTGCCAAATCTATCTTTAAATGTTCAATTACAAATGTCTTCTCTTTTCTATCTTTACTGCCAGCATCCTGCTTAGATTCTCCTTCTCTTCAGCTGTAACCACTTCAAAACTCTCTTAGTCTTTGTCTCCCTTTCCTTCCTTCCTTATTTCATGTGAAGTTCTGCAATCTCACTATTACTGGAGATAGAAAGTGAGAAGTACAACAGTATCTAGAACTCTTCTACCACTGTATCACATAGTAGAGCTCAAATAGCTGCAGGCCTTCCCAAAGACTCCAGCAGGGCAAAGACATGTCTTGCAAATGTACAGTTTTCACAAGCAACTGTTTAGCATCAAGATAGCTAACTTTGGCAATGAACTTCTGGAAAGATGTGTTTTAGAACAGTGTGGCAGATTCTTCCTTTCTATACTATTTCCTCACTGCATGCCTTGCACTGTAAAAATTACTCCAGTCATTACCTGTGTAGACCCTGTCTCCATGCCCTTGCTCTTCATGTTCCTTCTCCATGAGTATATTTCTTTAAAGTCTCCCCTGAACTGTCTCATCCCCCATGGTCTGTCTTAAAGGATGCTCCTTTAGGGTCTTATGTAATATGCTGATTTATATGTCATGCTCATTTTTCTATGATTGCCTCTTTCTAGCATGTACTTTGTAGAATGTTGAATTAATGATAATCTGTCTTGAACTGGATTAGCTAATTTTTATCCATCCTCTTCCCTGTTACACCCTTAGTACCTCAGGAGGAGTCATCATGCACGAGTTCCCATTTATAACCTGATAAGTGCTAGGTATGTGTTAGGAATTCCATGTTGCAACTAAAATATTGCTACTGCCTACATTGAAAATATGTATTCAATGTCAGGAAAACATAATAGATAGAAATGGAATAAGAAGCTGTCAGTGAAAACAGTATCTGGTTGTAATTGTAAGTATTTCTGAATTCTAAGTAAGGTGGGTCATGTGGCCTGAAGTTTGTCTATGGAAATTATCAGCTGCATAGGAGACAAGAACAGTCACTATATCACAGCTGAAAATTAACAAATGGCTTGGATACGGTTAGAACATGCACTTTAAGCAAGGGTCCTATAAGGAATTAGTTGCCCGTAACATGAGAAAAAGGAACTGACTTCTGTTGGAAGAGGCTAATGGTTGGACAACATTTTGTTTTGTATAGGATCTGTTCTGTGTCACCTATCTGAGGATGTGGATTAATGGAAATCTCTCTTATTTGACTTGTTCTAGCTGTTAAAATCTCATACAAATTCACTTCCCAAAATATTTATCACTTACAAAACTAATGTATAAATATGGTGGATAAGGAAGAGAAAGGTATAACTTTAAAATTTCTTGAAGTTCCTACTTAAGCAGATGTTAATTTAAGGGTTATTATATACAGCTAATAAACCTAGTCTATGCTGTAATCAGACAGGGCCATTACACACAATGGCAAGAAGAAGAAACACGGTAATCATGTGAATCCATTGACTTTGAAGGATTTAAATTTTAAAAATGTGGCACTATAATATTCTCTACAAGTCCACAGACAGGCTATAAACCAACCCCAAACACATCTAACTCTTCACCCCAGTAGGTCTTCACAAACAAGAACACACATTTAATGTGCTTGTACCACACGTCAAACCTGAATGTGCTTATTGACTCAACATGCTATCTGCCATCCTGACAGGGAGCTGTGGGGTTTCTTGCTTTCCACCCTCCTCTCAAAGCTGTGCCATCCAGCTGTCTCTATCCTCTTAACATCAATTATACCTTTCAGCAGTAATAAGATTGAAATGTATCTCAATGGTGGAAAAACAGAAAGGGGCAGTAGATCTAGTTTAAAATGTTTGTGTGTTCAAGTATTTTTGGGTGAATGTAATGCACACCAATAATAGAAAAATACAGTATCATTTTTCTGAACCAAACTTCCAGGACAAGAACATTGATTATTTATGTTCTTGTCATACACTTCTTACTCCAGAAATCTCTTCCATGCTGCCTGTCCCATGCTCTTATATGATAATTGAGATTCTTTTCTTATCCATGTCATGCTATTTGGGTTTTGTTATTTGAGATTTTCATTCATCCCTCACATCTCCTTTGTAGCTCCAGTCAATATATACTAGTTCCTTAAATAGTCTTTGCATTCCATGGCTATTCTCTTACTGATGCATTTTCTTTTACCTCAAGAAAGACATGAACAATTTTTCTTCTTGAAATCTAAAAATTTTTCTGTCATGAAGGTAGATGGTATGTAAAAATGTCTAAAACCTTTGAATAGCTTTAATTGGGTTCTTTTTTGGTATTTCATATTTTACCCCTTCCACCAAGAATCTAGCATTACTATTCCCATGGGATCTTCATTCATCATGGTATCTCTTTCCTTGTTCTCCCTCTCTGTTCTTGATCCAGCTGGGATCTCCCGCTCCCCTAAGCTCTGTTTCCCCTGAACCTTGCCCTTCATTACCCCTCCTCATGTCCACTTTGCTCATGTAGATCTCATCCATTTCTCTGTTGTTGGGCAAGCCCTGTGTCTTTCTTAGGGTCCTCTTTACTAGGTAGCCTCCCTGGAGTTGCGAGTAGCAGTCTAGTCATCCTTTGCTTTAGAGTAGCATCTAGTATCCACCTATGAGTGAGTACATACCATGTTTGTCTTTCTGAGTCTGGGTTACCTAACTCAGGATGATTTTTTCTAGATCCATCCATTTGCCTGCAAACCTCATGATGTCATTGTTTTTCTCTGCTGAGTAGTATTCCATTGTGTATGTAGGAAGAGGCAAAGTGCTAGAGAGGTCCCCAGAAATCCACAAAGATACCTCCACAATAGACTACTGGCAATGGTTAAAAGTAAGCCCAAACTAACCTACTCTGGTAATCAGATGGCCGAACACCCTAACTGTCATGACAGAACTCTCATCCAGTGACTGGTGGAAGCAGATGCAGAGATCCATGGCCAAGCCCCAGGTGGAGCTCCAGGAGTCCGATTGGCGAGAGAGAGAGGAGGGATCATATGAGCAAGAGATATTGAGATAATGATTGGAAAAAGCACAGGGACAAATAGCCAAACTAGTGGAAACACATGAACTATGAACCAACAGCTGAGGAACCCCCATGGAACTGGATCAGGCCCTCTGGATAAGTGAGACAGTTGATTAACTTGAACAGTGTGGGAGCCCCCCAGGCAGTGGGACCAAGACCTGTCCTTAGTGCATGAGCTGACTTTTTGGAAACTAGGGCCTATGCTGGGACACTTTGCTCAGCCTTGGTGAAGGGAGGAGTGGATTGGACCTGCCTCAAATGAATCTACCAGGCTGAGTTGAATCCCCAGGGGAGATCTTGCCTTGGAGGAGGTGGGAATGGGGTGTGGATTGGGGGGAGGGCGGGGAGTGGGGTGGGAGGAGGCAGGACAGGGGAACCCATGGCTGATATGTAAAATTAAATTAATTATAAAATTTAGAAAAAAGAATCTAGAATTCAGATCATTTCTTAGGCACCCAATAAAACTGAGAGAACAACAAAACTGTAGTAATTAAATAATACAGAGAAAATGGAAAGTTCTTCCATGATGACACAAACATGTTTTGTACAGGGTCATGGATACCTCTTTCTTTGGGAGAAACAATAGGCTTATTAATTCATCCATGAGCATAATTCCATGATGTGACTATACTACAAGTAAAAGATATGATGTTTTTATTGTTACTCTTTGTCAAGGTCCCTTGCTAAAATATATGTGCTAATAATGCTGTCTGAAGATCTCCACCTGATATAACTGCCATGTTAAATCTTCTTATCTTCACTATTGGCTATTAAGGCACACCTCCTCGTATTCCAAATTTTCTGCCCAAATATATTTTATAAATTTTTCACAAGGGTCACAGCCAGTGCATCTATCTGATCACACCCACCATCTATACTCCTCAACCTCCAGACATAACACCAAACTTCAGTGTTAGACCAGGATTTAATCCTGCATGCCAAATCATCTCCTGATTTCATTCAACCTAAACTATAGCTGATATTTCAACTAAACTCAGCCCACACATCTGTGTTTTGTCCTAACCTTCATAACTAATAAAAGAAGGACACATGTCCAGATTTCATTAGAAATACAAACAGTATGATAGATCAAGGTGGTAGTCCCCTCAATCCACTAGTTCTATAGCAATGCTCACCAATCAGAGTTGCCTACATAAACCACAAGATGTAAAATTTAAAAGAATAATCATAAACTTTAAAAAAGAGTCAAAGAAGGTAAAAAAAACACACAAAGAAATAGCTCAGAGAACTTAAAGAGAATAAACTTAAAGAGGATAAAAATGGACCTAAGCAATGCCCATTAAGAAATAACTATAAGGCTTCTGGAAATGACAAAGACATTCCAGAATTTGAAAAATAAATTCAAAAGAGATTGTAATATTGAAGAAAACTCAAGTTAAAATGAACAGAGTCTTGAAAAAAAGAACAATAGTCCAGCAAGAAAACTCAGTGAAATCTCTTATAAGTATAATACATCAAGTAGAAGACAGATTACCAAGATTTGATGATAAAGTAGAGGAGCTTGAACAATAAGCATAGAAACATATATATGTATATATATATATATATATATATATATATAATGAAACAAAGGAAAGTTTCAAAAATTATAGAACACTATACAAAGACCAAACCAACAAAATTATAGGAATAGATGCAGTGAAAGAATTTCTAATCAATAGGAGAGACATGAACTTCAACAAGATCATGAAGAAAACTCCACAAACTAAAAAAGATATATCCATACAGATAGAAGAAGTACAAGTAACACAAAATTAATAAAACCAGAAAAGAAAAATAAGCCTTCCTATAGCACACCATACTTAAAACACTATATACAGAACAGACAGTATTGAAGTTTCAAGATAAAAGTGTCCAAGTCATGCATAAAGTCACATATATCAAAATAACAGCTGAATTCTCAATGGAAACTTTGAAAGCAACAAGAGCCTGGAACAATTTATTCCAAGTCCTCAAACACCATGACTGACACCTGGACTAATGTACCCAGAAAAATTATCTGCCACAGTTGAAGTAGCAGATAGATAGATAGAGAGAGAGAGAGAGAGAGAGAGAGAGAGAGAGATAGATGATAGATAGTATTCATGTTAGAAACACCATAAAAATTATATTCAGCAGACCAAATCTAAGTAAACCACACACAGAAAACAATATTTCAGACTGAAGAGAAGAATAAGCATGGCAGAGAAACTACTGAAAGAAGACAAATGAAGCTGTAATTACAGAAACACAAAGTACCACTGAGAACACAAACAACACCATTAAAATCAACAACACAATGATTCCAACAAACACATACCTTTTAATAACAACTTTAAAAATCAGTATCCTCAAATCTTTAGTCCAAAGACACCATCTGGCTGGCAGAAGAGATCAAGGAACAAAATCTGTCTACCTACTGTCCAAAAGAAACACATCCTAGTCTTGAAGACAGACACTGCCTCGGAGTGAAAGGATTGACAAAAGTCCTCTATCAAACAGGACTGGAAGCAAGCAGGTGCCACTATCTTAATATCCAGTAAAGCAAACATAAATTAAAAATAACCAGAGAAGATAATTTCATTTGAATCAAGAGAACAATTAAGCAAGAAGACATTAGTATCTTAAACATATAGGCACCAAACTTTGGTGAACCTAATTTTATATATAAAAAAAGCTTGTTAAGATAATTAAAGACATAGGTTAACATCAACCTCCAAACAGTAAATTTAAGTACTTGGTCCCCAGTTGTTTGAACTATTTGCGAAAGATTAGGAAGCGGGGTCTTGTGGTAAGTGTGTTACTGGAATTAGATCTGAGGTTTAAAAAGACTTTCAGGATTTCTCTCTCTCTCTCTCTCTCTCTCTCTCTCTCTCTCTCTGTGTGTGTGTGTGTGTGTGTGTGTGTGTGTGTTGTTTGTGTGTGTGTGTGTGTGTGTGTGTGTGTGTCTGTCTGTCTGTCTGTCTTTCTCTATCTGTCTCCTACTTGCAAATCAGGATGTAAGTTGTCCTCTTTTTTTGCCACCAAGCCATTTTTTCTGACATCACAGACTATTACCCTCTGAAACAGACCTGGTTTCCTATCTGGCCGTAATGCAATGAGACTTAAAATTCATAGCAAGTAAATATCTAGAAAGAACACAAACACATGGAGCATAAACCATTCATTTCTGAATGATGAATGGATCGAAGAAGAAATCAAAATATAAATAAAAACTTTCCTGGAATTAAATGAAAATGAAAATACAACAAAACCTCCAGAAGACATTAAAGGCAATTTTACAAAGGGAATTTATAACTGTAACTGGCTGCATTAAAAAGTCATAAAAAGCACAAGTAAATTATTGATTATGCAACAAAAAATGTGGAAGAACAAGAATAAACGACATCCAAAACCACTAGATGGCAAGAAATAATAAAACTCAGAGCTGGAATTAATGAAATAGAAACAAAGGAAACAATGAAAAAAATCAATGGATCTAGAGCTTGTTCTATTAGAAGATAAATAAGCTCATAGACTCTCAGTCTGACTAACCAAAGGAAATGAAGAGAAATAAACAGAAACAGAAATGAACAGCAAAACATTAAAACAGGTATCAAAGAAATTCAGAACGTTATATGGTAACACTTTAAAAGTCTGTACATTATTAAGAAGGAAAACGTAAGATAAATGGCTGAATTTCTTGATCCAACCAAACCAACAAAATCAAACAAAAAATGAAAAATAATAAAAACAGACCCATAACAAATTCTGAGATTAAAACAGTAGTAAAAACCCTTGCAACTAAAATGGTCCAGGTTCAGATTTACTCAGAATTCTGCAAGACTCCACATCTAAAGCCAACTCTTCTTAATCTATTCAAAAAAGAAAAAAAAGCAAGAAACAGAAGGAACACTCCCAAATTCCTTCTAGAAGACAGTATTACACTAACGCCCAAACCAGGTAAAGACAAAAAAAAAAATAAAAACAAAAAAACTATAGGCCAATGACAGTGATGAATATAGATTCAAAGTTGTCCAATAAAATGTTTACAAATTGAACAATGTTTTATATCAAAAAATTATTCATCATGAACAATTTGACTTTGTCTTGAAGATGCAGGAATAGTTCAATGTATAAGAGTCAAGAAATTAAATAAATGACAAAATGGACTTGAAGACAAATACCACATGATCCTGTAAATAGACACAGGAAAAAGCTTTAATAAAATTCAATGTCTTCATAATAAAAGTTCTAGAGAGGGTAGTGATACATGGAACATACCTCAATGTAATAATCTATGAGAATACGGTAGTCAACATCATCCTCTATGGAGAAAAAAACTTGAAGCAGTCCCAGTGAAATTCAGGACAAGACAGGGTTGCCCACTGTCCTTACTCCTGTTCAATATTGTGATTAAAACATTATGTGTAGCACTAAGAAAAGAGAAGGAAATTAAAGGAATACAGAGAGGAAAAGAAGAAATCAAACTTTTCCTATTTGCAGAATGCATGCTATTTTACCTAAGAGATATTGAAAAATTTATCAGAAAACTTATCAAAATAATTAACAATTCTAGCAATGTGGTATGATACAGAATACCTTGTACAAATCAATAGATTTATAATACACTCCATCAACAAACATGCAGACAATGAGACCATGGACACACATTTGTTCAAATAGCCTCAAGGAAATAAAATACCTAGGAATAATACTAAGCCAGGAAGTGAAACAACAGTACAATGAAAATTTCAAATCTCTGAAGAGAGAAAGACAATAAAAAAATGGAAAGAATCCCATACTCATGAATTCTTAGAATTAATATTGTGAAAAATTACCATTCTACCAAAAGCATTTGCAGATTCAATGAAGTCACAAGTGCAATCTTTATTTTGTTTTGTACAGAAAACAAAACAAACAAACAACAACAAAAACGTATCCTAAAATATATATGGGATGATAAAAGACCCAAGATAGCCAAAACATCCTTGAGTACAAAGAGGAATGCTGGAGAGGTCAGCATTAAGATTTCAAGATATATTACAAAGCCATATGTAAAGCAATATGATAATGGTACAAAAAGGACACATAGACTGATGAAACAAGATCAGATACTCAAACTCAAGTATTCATGACTACAGCCATCTAATAGTCTATGTGCAAAGATTTAAAAAAATAATACAAGGGAGAAAAGACAGCATCTTTAAAAATGGTGCTGAGAAAACTGGATGTTCACATACACAATGATGAAATTGTATCTATATCCATCCTTGCATTCTAACAACAACAACAAAAACTCTTAAATCAAATAGAACAAAGACCTAAATGCAATATCTAAAACACTGAAACTAGTAGACAGAAAAATAGTCAGTGCATCATAGCATATATGTAAAGGAAATAACTTTCTGCATAGAAACCCATTTGCTCACACAGATCAAAATGCAGAGAACAAGTGACTGATTGTGTCTACTATCCATCTCCAACTGGGACATCTACACCACAATTTCCAAACCTAAGGCTGAGGAAAGCATAAGAAGAGGCAGAAATGCTGATGGATATTTCAGAGGAGCAGCAGGTGGCAATTGAAGTTACAGAAGTTGGCCCACCAGGAAGCGAAGCTCTGATCAGTGAATCTTGGATAGGCAAGGCTCCAAGGGCTTCAGCTCAAGAATGTCTCTTGCTACTACTGTGCCTTTATATGTTTGTCACTGCCATTTCCCCCTGGTATCTGACATGGTGTGAATGGATACAGGGGAATTCCCACTGCCTTTAGTGTACTGTGATTATCTCATGGAAATATCTAGTTCTACTGGCCATTTTTACCTATGGATTATTACGAAGATGATTTCTTCCTAAGCTGTACTGTTTAAAGTGTTTCCCCCTCCACCCCTCATAGAACAGGTGCTACAAAGGATAAAAAATATGACCTAGGAAATGTCATACAGCTAGAGTGTCCTGAGGAATTGTATAGACTGTGTGGCTTAGGTTAATGATTAAGAAAAACAATTGAGTCCCAGAACTAAGTTAGCTCAAGTTATTTTAATCTTAATATGGAAAGATGTGTTCATGGGTTTCAGTGTGCATCATAGCTGAGACAAAACTTTAAAAACTAATACTTAAGGTTAGATTAAGATGTTTTTATTAATAGCTTTGAGGAGACAACCTGGGGAAATGCACAAGGCTGTGGAAGTATACAGCAGGTAACAACTAGTTTTTAACAGGTTGACCCACGAGACCCAATTTATGTTACAAGCTCAAGGTTAAGCTAACTGTTTACTTTCTGTCTCGGAATCCTTAACAATTTAGAGCTACATGGTTGCCCAAGCATTACTCACTAGGCAGTCAGCTCAACATTCCTAGCCTGAGAAAAACTGTGTGACTTATCATGTTGTGAGAATGGGTCAGACCCTGAAAATGTAACGTATAATGGTCCAGAATTTGGCTGTAAGAGAAGTGGTGTAGAGAGAGGTGGCTGTGTAGAGCTATATAGAGAAGCTGTGAAAAAGAGCTGGGCAGGGAGTGGCAGAATGAGTGAATGAGTGTGTGTGTGGGGGGGTATGTGCTGAGCGAGGGATATAGCTGAAGGGGCAGAGAGAAGAGGTGTGAGAGTGTGTGTGTGAGCATGAGAGAGCTGCTGTGAAAAGAGCTGTACAGTGTGGTGTGTTTTAGAGTGTGTGTGAGTGTGCAGAAGGAGTAATGCGAGAGAGTGAATGAATGAGAGAATGAATGATTAAAGAGTGAATGGATGATATAATATGTAGAGAAATGTAGCAGAGTAGAGAGAAGAAATGTGTATAGAAGAGAGACATGTAGCTATGTAAAAAAGAGATGTCAAGGAAAATGAAGTTGTATAGAAAAGAGATGTAACTGTGCAAAAGAGGTATGTGAGTGTATGGAGAATGTAACAATGTGGAATGTATCTATGTGGAGACAGAGAGATTTTCAGAGTAAGAGATTTTTTAAGATAAAGTAAAAAAGAAAGTTATCCTCAGAAATTGTGTGTTTCTTTATTTGTCCCCTGAGATAGAACAATTCTAGCACTGAGATAGATAGTAATTTTTCCCTTGCCACATTAGTGGATTTTTTTTTACATACCATGGAAGTGGCCTTGGAGAAGGCTCTCCAAGGACCATGGATAGGGAAACAATTTAAAGTTTTTAAAGGTACATAATTGAGTGAGGGACTCATTGAAATCAAGGAACAAGAACAAAACAGCCTACTTATTATTAGCTTTTCTTGTTAAGATGGGCTGACTATCAAAGATGATGATTAATTCCTTGTGCCCATTTATGTCCTCAGCTTCCTGCTATAAGAAACTGTTGATGAATGGGTATGCACCCAGAGGATTTAAAATAGAGATGACTGATTGTTTTTCATATATGAAAGTTTAGGTTTGTGATTATTTTAAGGTTCCTTATCAGATTACCTTTTGAGATAAGTAATAAAGTGATTGATGCTTTCTTTGTAACCACAAAATGCAGCCTTCCAGTAAAAGAACTGGCTGAGAAAAATACCTTGCTTTCTTACATTTTGTTAATCTATAACAATTTGTTTGGATATGAATGTATGTGGGTTCTTAGGGTAATTTGTTTTTCATCTATAGTACGTAGGATGTTCAATTACATAAGGGAAATGGGAAACATGTTTTTCCCTGTATTCATTATAACCATTCACTTGAAAAATAGAATGTAACTACTGAAATGTTTCTGTATCTGATATTAAGTCTCTCTGCCAATACAGTAAACTAAATCAAGCCGAATTAAATAGTAAAAGACCCGGTTTATTGGGCAAAGCAATCCTGGGTGACCTTTCTGACCTCAAGAGATGAGATGAGGAAAGGAGACCAGAAAAATCACATGGCTGCTCTCAGAAGGGGTGTTTAAATACCCTGTGGGCATGGTGGTGAACAGCCAGCAGCTTCAGGGGAGGAGCTGCTGCTTGGCAGACTTTCTGAAAGGGTGGGCCAGCTGAAGAACTACATTGTAATTTTTATATTGCCTGAAAGAGTTTGTTGGGATATGTAAGCTGTAAAGTAAAATATAAAGACATGAAAGAACAGAGACAAAAGATGATAGAAAGACCCTAAGAGTGTGTGTATATGTTTTCCCTTTTTCACCAGTCCAAGAGAGTTTCGTTTTATTCCCTCAGACATGAAAGTCAAGTTGAGTGATTAGTCCACCAACTCTGTGGCTCTCCTTCAATCCTTGAGCTGCTAGAGGTTGCTCCTCATGACAGCGATACAGAATGTTTCAGAGCTAGAAGAACAGGAAATTTGTTGTAAGATTTCAACTCCTAGAGATATCAGAGAGGGGACACACATGAAGTCTCATCAACATGGTTTCCTTAACAAGATCTGGACAAGAACAAACAATACCAGTAGACTTGAAAGGGCTAATATAAAGGAGGAAATCTCTTGGGACCTCAATCCTAGACATAGTTTTACAGACAACTATTGAAAGCAGAGAGTAGCACACATTTTCCTATCCTGGGAAGAACTCCCCAAATTGATCATCCTATAACAAATGTTCAAGCGTTAAATTATGTACATACAAGTAGCTTTTATGGACTGATAAGGTTGTATTTATATATTAAGGGATGTGTGTGTGTGTGTGTGTGTGTGTGTGTGTGTGTTGTAGAATATCATTTTCACTGAACAAAGATATGTTACATTTGTTTATGCTATGGAATATTACTTTAACTGTATAGAGGTGTGTTATATTTGTTTATCCTGCATTTCTTTAATGATGTAAGGATGTGTGTTTAATTACACAAAACTGTGTTTCATTTGTTTCACCTTGCCTGCCTAAAATACCTGATTGGTCTAAGAAAGAATTGAATGGCCAATGGTGAGGCAGAGAAAGGATAGGTGGGGCTGGCAGGCAGAGAGAATAAATAGGAGGAGAACTCTAGGCTCAGCATAAACAAGGGAAGAAGAGAGGAGAGAATGATGGAGACACCTGGGGTAAGAAGCCAGGCTACCACTAGCCATCCAGACATGAGAAGCAGTGAAAGTAAGATATACAGAAGGAAAGAAAAAAATTAAAATGCCCCAAGGTAAAAGGTGGATAAAGAAACAGGTTAATTTATGTTGAAAACTGAAAAGCTAGCCAGAATTGAGCCTAAGCTAGGCTGAGCATTCATAACTAATAAAAAGTCTCTGTGTCATAATTTTAGGAGTTGGTTGGTGGTCCAAAAGGAAAAGCCTGGTACGTGTGTGTGTGTGTGTTTATGTGTGTTTGTGTTTATGTGTGTGTGTGTGTGTGTGTGTAATAATAATTAAAAAGAAACCGTGGATTTGTGAGATAACAAGAGATTCATGAGAAGGGATGAATGGAGTAGAGAAAGGGGAAGACAAAGTAACTATATTAATTACAAAAATATTTAGAAACATTTAAAAATCATTCTTTTTTAGACAAATATGAATATTTTTTGTGATCAGATACCTAGATAACCCATAAACACTCAACTACATTTCAACAAGATATTCCTCTGCTTCATTTTATGATCTGGATATACCAAGCTGCCTTTTTCATGGGATGCACCTGTGCCCACCTTCATGCAGTTTCTGCTAATTCATACTTTCATCGTTTTAATCACCCTAATCAATGACTTTCTAATTCAGTGTATGGAATAAAGAGTTTCTGTGTTCTGTCTATTCCATGAAATTTCCACTAAAATGTTAATTTTGTTTTCCCCAGAAATCTCTTTGCACTTATTAGTCTGGGTGCTAATTACTTCTGTTTCCAGGTTTCCATTGGTATCTCACTTGCTACTTTCTTCAGTCATTTATCTGACACATGCTTCAGCCATCAAAGAGAGCACATGGTCACAGACCCTGAACATTAGTTAGGATCTAGAAACACATCGATTTTGTCCCTCTTTTATTATACTTAACGATAGTGATATCCAAAGCAATGTCTTACTTAGGAACTCACTGTTACTTACAAGTAAAGCAGGACTGAGCATCTACAGAGATTAATTGCAAGTTCATTATCCCACTGTATAGTAGGTTTTTTCCCCTGACAAATTGTAAAACATATTGTCTCTTGACCACTAGAGATCTATCTGATTTACCTTGTAAATCTGATCCAGTCAGTTAAGAGAGGTTACATTTACAAATAATGGTGTATGTTGAATGAAGGGACAACTGAAAAAAGCATGAGCAGGAGGCATGAATGAAAGAAGAATGAAAGATCAGCAACTGTGGGTTTCCCTTCTGGCCTTGAATGGGTAAAAGCACTCAGAATTCATTACTTCCAGTGCTCTTAAGCAGTGTTTACCCCAGTGATGATAGCCCTACCCCAAAGAGGATAGCACTATGAGGAAAGCTGCTCATCTGGGATGATCCAACAACCAAGGAGGCAGGAGAATCCGACTCAGCCTTTCTCAGTCTCCTTCCACTAATTAAACAGACTACAGAGATAAGGCATTTTGCAGAGATATCATCAATATACTGTGTAGATCTACCTCATGAACTGAGAGCAAGAAGAAGAGTGGGTAATATACCAAACCAAAAAAAAAAAAACAATAAAAATGGTTCCCAATATTCTCAGCACCCTATTGTACTCAGCACAGAGATTCATAAAATATATTTTTAAAAAGTAGAATGCATTTAACAACAAATAGATTTATGTTATGTTATGTGTGAAGTGTGATGCTTTAGTTTGCAACTATAAATCTAGTGTATATATACAATGCCTTGGGTAAATATTAAATAAATATTCAGGGAAAGACAGATCGATTAGCCTAGACAAACATTAAATAAAATAAATTTTAAGGGTGAAAATAAGGCAGTGTGTTCAAACTTTTAAACACTGTCCCACACAAAGCTCTCATGGAACCTAATGGTGCTCAGTATTCCTTTGCTAGTCTTTCAGTGTTCTCTTTAATTCTCTGCCTTCACATCTGCTAGATCAGGGGTAACAGCAAGTTACACACTCTTACATTTATTGCCTAATGAGGTGAAGACCCTTCCGCATCATCACAGAGATTACTGTACAATCCTACTAGGTGTTAAGTATCATAAAGATATTTAATTTGACTGTCATTTATGTATCTATACTAGGTTTCTAGTTAGATAACAACTTCTTCAGAAACCTACATGAACATTACTAGTTTTAAATACTTTACATTGGATTGGATTTTTTTATATTGTATACAAATTATATATATTGAAATTGATATTGTTAGAAAATGCTATATGTATATTTCTAATTTTGTTCAAGATAGTGTACTTATACCGTTCATTTAACAATGTAATGCAAATTGCTGATTCTTGAATGTTATTATTACCAACTATTAGGATATAGAGAAATGAAAGTTAGTAGCTAGACATTACAATAGAACTTGTAGTCATATTAGGTATATTTCCGAGATTGAGCAGATATATTTTAGATAGACAGGTCATCTTCAAACCCTTCAGAGATCTACAGAATATGGCATTTAAAATGTTTTAATAACTTAGAAAATTTTTCTTTTTGTTATGACTATGAGACATGTCGGCTCCTGGCAGTATCAATCTACTTCAGAGAAAATATGGGCATTGAAGAAACTGCATATGAAGTTAACTTTCATTGTGGCAAAAGTTAGCCATTGGACAACAAAGTATCCTCCAATCAACTGCTGACAACAGGACAAAATGGACAGACAGGATAGGAAACAAAGGACTATTGATTCTTGCCAAAACAAGTGTGGTTATGGCTTTATCAAAAGGCATCTTCTGAGGCTAGGACAATATGGTACCCTGAAGTGGCCTTCACAATCCGGAAATGGTACAGTGCCCTTTTCTTCGAAGGCAGCTGAACAGGCAGTGGGCCAATGGCTTCTGATGTGCAGTGGAACGGCAGCTGAAACAGTTATTCTTGAAGAGTAACTAAACTCATATCTCTCAATAGTAGACTGTCATTTAATAGAAGGATATGTAGAAGAACGGGATGCTGAGATGAAGCCACACACACATAGCCAAGAAGAATGGACAGCTGAATTTAAAAAAAATCAACAAGTTCCAGAATTTAAAATCCTGAATCATGACATGACACTAGCAGAATTCAGGTGTTTCTAGTACATGGACTGCTCTCACCCAATGTGAGGTTGAACTATTGACCTTGTGTACATCCTACTTCACAAATGAGTCTGTCAGATACACTAAGCCTATAGGCTGAAGATGATGCCCCAACACTACAGAGAAACCTCAGGTGACTGTGTAGGCAGCTGGCTGTTTCTGTCAACTCACATTTTTTTTTGGAAGCTGCTTGCATGCACTTCCTGTTTTTATTTTTTATTAGGTAATATTATTTCCTTTTTGGGTCTCTGAGAGAGTTGAAGATTAGTTAGTTATAGTTGAAGATTAGTTAGGATAGAAAGTGAATTAGGTACATTTTAGACTTACCAAAATAGGATAGATAATGGAATTATTTTCTCTGAATTTGTCAAAAACAAATGGACTAGACATTGTTTAGGTATTTATTACTTGTATATATGGTATATAGTTATTGTACTTTTGTATATAGTTTTTCTTATGTTAGTTATAACCTTTTTCCTTTTTTCTTTTTATTAAAATAGAAAAGGGGAAATATGGTGATATTTTATTTGTACTGAAATGTGATTTTATTTGTATGTTAATAAATAAAGTTGCCTGGGGATCAGAGCTAATAGCAAGCCATAGCAGAAGCTGGGTGGTGGTGGTGCACAACTTTAATCCCAGCACTTGGGAGGCAGAGCTAGGCAGATCTCTGTGTGTTCAAGGATACAGGCAGCATGGAGACACACGCCTTTAATCTCAATACCAACCATAGAAGACCTGGAGGTCTGTACAGACAGGCAGTGATGAGGAAGTCATGTGGTTGGGTTTATAACCAATGAGAAAGCAGAAGAGAAAGTCAATAAAAAGGACAAACAGACAGGAAGTAGGTCTCTTGCTGAGGAAGATAGCAGCGGCAGTGAAGGGTAAGGTTTTTAGCTCTTAGCTATCGCTCTGACCTCTTGGACTTTCATCTTTGCATTGGCTCTGTGTTTCTTATTTAATAAGATGGTTACATCTACATACATGTGCAACCAGGAAATGTTGAAAATTCCATAAAACCTGTGGAAAAATGGGGATCTTAATTAGGGATTTTTATAGAAGGGAAATACTACTTGGAGAATAACCTTATTTTTAAAGCATGTTCTAATTGCTTAACATAAATTTTATCCAATTTTCACTTTTTTACTTCCATTAAACATGTAGCCAACACTGTAAAACACAGCCAAGGCAGCTTGTGACCACAAAGGTCAGAGACATGATTCTGCTTCATGGCTTACAAGTATGACAAAGATAACTCAAGTCCACACTATTTTTCCTTCTTGTTAAATGGATAAGGAGCCAAGAAGGTTTTTAGAATGGCATACACTTGCACCCATCTCTTTAGTGATGGGCAGTAGAGAAAGTGAGAGCTGTTACACTGACATGGAAAGCTCTTAGATTGCTCTGTCTTATACAGCAAATATGATTCTTACTGAAGACAATAGAATTTTTACAAATGTCTTCAAGGACAGAGCACAACTTCTGTATTCTATGTCAGGAAAAACACAAAGCAATGACTGTCTTCTTTGTATATCAAGGATGCTCAGTCCCTTACAATCATGAATCCATATCCTCACCCGTCTCTCCCCTGTCAGGACATCAGTTCTCAAGAAGAGCCTGAGCTGATAAATAAATGAGTAGAGAAGATTTAATATATCTGGCAACCTAACTCAGTAAAAGGAAGATATTCACCATGAGGAATGTAGGGAAAAAGGACTGGCTAGAGAAACCCACCCTGACCCTGGAGCCCAGAATTAGGGAAGGATGGCTCAGATAAAGCCAGTGAGAGAAACACAGTTTAGCTCAGATCAGAGCCATCTCTGCCCCTGTCTAACTGACTTGTGAAATCAACCAATCACAGAGCAGGACAGCAGAATCCTGGCCCTAGGGCCCAGGACCAGGGAAAGAAACAGCCTGTGTTTGGGACCTGAGCCAGAGAAATGAACCAAGGAAACATGCCCTGACTCTGAAACCAGTACCAAAGAAACACTCTTGGCCCCTAGAATCAGAGTAAGTGAAAGAAATGTGCCCTGGCCTTAGAGGTATTGTCAAAAAGTTAAGTAAGGCCATTGAGAGAAACACAGTTTAGCCCAGGTCAGAGCCATCTCTGCCCCTGTCCAACTGACTTGTGAAATCAACCAATCAGAGAGCAGGACAGTAGAATCCTGGCCCTAGGGCCCAGGACCAGGGAAAGAAACAGCCTGTGTTTGGGACCTGAGCCAGAGAAATGAACACTTTATCCCCAAACCCAGAACCCAGGAAATATGCCCTGACTCTGAAACTAGTACCAATATAACACTCTTGGCCCCTGGAATCAGAGTCAGTAAAAGAAATGTGCCCTGGCCTTAGAGGTAGTGAGAAAAAGCCAAGAAAGGCCAGTGAAAGAAACACAATTTCAGGGCCATCTCTGCCCTTTGCTCACAAAACTGGCCAATCCCTGGGCAGAAAATAAACTAACCAATCACAGTTGACTCAGCCCCCTAGACATCCTATATAAACCTCCTTGCCTGGTCAGTTGTGAGCTGTTCTCTCCACCCTGGTAGAGGCAGCTACCCTGCTGGACTCCTCCTTCCTAAATAAACCTCTTTCTCAAAAGAGTATTGGGTGAAGACCTTCATTGACTGGTGAACAGAAGAACCTTGCTGGGACATTCCATAGTGGATTGAGCGAGAAAGAGCTGGTAACACTGAGCCAGAGATTGTGACTCTCCAGGAGAGGAGCAGGATTGCCGTGTCCTGTGGGGAAACCATCCACCATCATACCATCACACCAGGTATATCCTGACCTTCCTGGAGAGTCAGGATACCCTTCCTTGCTGAAGCAGTTCCAGGCCTGACTCTCCCGAGAAGTCAGAAAACCTTCCTTTCCAAGGTTGGGCTGTTTCTTTGCAGTCCTAGCCATCAGAGCTGTGCTAAGCAGCTCCAGGTGTCCGGGACACCTTCAGGGCAGAGTTCTTGTTCTTAGTAGCTCAAGGTGTCTGGGATACCTCACTCTCTAGGGCTGAACTGTCTCCTTGCAGTTTCAGCCATGAATTTACTAACCTTTTGGTGCCGAAACCCGGGACACCAAACCCAGAGTTTTTGCAGTTTACTTACATTTGGTGCTGAAACCTGGGACACCAAATCCAGAGTTTTTGCAGTTTACTTACAAGGAACAGCTTTTGAGAAAGGACGAGTTTGGCTCAGCTCAGTGTCTTCTGTTTATTAAACTTAGCTTGCTAGCCTCTGTTACCATTTATCAGAGACAGAAAGACTATTGTAGGTATTCAAAGCAGCAGTGAATTTCATACAGGGAAGCAGAAGCTTCCAAAACTATTGGGAGGACCACAGAGATAAAAGAGGCCTTCAGAATGTCAAGATGTACCAGAAGTTCAGAGACCCCACCTCCATGCCTCAGCTACTTGTGTAACAAAATGAAAAGGACCTTCAAGAATGTTGCTGGCATCTGATGTCCCTGACATCTGTTAATGCCCAGGCACTTTACCGTGCAGCTGTTTTGATACAACACATTCTATTCTCTCCACAGATCATAGGAATGTTGTTCCATGAAAAACTCTAAACAAGAAAAAGGTGGTGAGTTTAGTACTAAGAAACTTTCATTCTGCCAACCTCTTTTCATATGGGATGCTACCACAAAGTGAGGCCCACGTTGGAGGTGAGACTTCTTATATTCACCAAGATAATCAATGTAATTCTTTAGTTGAGGCTCTCTACTCAGGTGATTGCAACCTGCCCTTGGTTGATTTAAAACACAAATTTATCATTTGCAAGTTGATAACCTTGAGGATGGAGAGGTAAATGAGTGGTTAAGAGCACTGGCTGCTCTTCTAGAAGACATAGCTTAAATTCTAGCATCTATATACATGGTGACTTACAACCATATGTAACTTCAGTTCCAGGGTAGTCAATGCCCTCTTATGGCCTCTAAGGGCAAAATGCACATGTGGTCTACAGACATACACACTCACTAGATAGCCAGACAGATAAAATAAAAATAAATAAGAAGAAAAAATGTAAAGTAAGATAAAAAAAAAAAACTGCAGTCTTGTTCAGGCACATACACCTAAACATGAAAACAAATAATCAGTCAATGAATAAATTATAATAATAATAGCAAGTAATAAATATATAACCTTTTCACTGAAGTCTCCTATTTATTTCTTAATATAAAACATAACTACTGTGGGATAATGCTTTTGTACACTGGTTTAATAAAATGCCGTTTGGCCAGTGGCCAGGCAGCAAGTATAGGGGGGATAAGCAGACAAGGAGAATTCTGGGAAGAGGAAGGCTGAGTCAGGAGATGCCAGCCCACCGTCCAGGAGGCAGCATGTAATGGCACACAGGTAAAGCCACGGAACACGTGGTGACATATAGATGAACAGAAACAGGCTGAGTTTAAGTGTAAGAGCTCGTCAGTAGTTAGCCTGAACTAGTGGCCAAGCAGTTTTAATTAATATAAGTCCCTGTGTTTACTCAGATCTGAGTGGCTACAGACCGTGGGGCAGCAGGGACCAGGTGGGACACAGGAAAACTTTCAGCTACAGCAAAGGGCATTAACAGAGATCTTCAAACATGTCAGTTCCCCTCTCACTAGTTTGTGTCTTACAGTGTTCGTGAAGGGCATGTTTTCTGGGCCTTTCAATTGTGGAAGATTAAGTTTTAAACACTGAGTCCACACCAGCTCCAACTTCCTTAAGCCTTAAAATCCTTTTAGTAACACTATGCTAAGGATAAACAGGCATTTCCAAAACTTTCTCAGTGGGCCATCATTTCACAAATATTTCAGCCTAACCATCAAATAAACTCTTGGTACCTATTTTTAAACTTGAAAGCTGCAATGCTAAACATAGAATTTCTGATTATTGGTCTATAGATAAACTCAGGCTGTTCCAGGTTTATTTTCCTTCTACTATTTTCACCTACCCTTAAAAATCCATCCCCAAACATAACCTTGAGACTTTTGCTTCAGTGAATTTTTAAAAACCACAAAGTTCTTAGGGGTGTAGTATACCTCCTGTTAGATCACACTTTCTACCTCATATTTAGGAGCCTGCATGTAGTTGTAGGTCTGTACAACAGGGGTTCCAGAGGCACATCAAAATTATACTTTCTGATGTCTTCATTAGGACAAGTCATTGATTGCCTCTTGTAAAGTTGAGGCAGAATTAATTCCCTCAGACAAGGGCAGAGGGCAGTGTTGCAGGAGGTGTGGAAGGAGTTAAGGATACATCCTCTGCTAAATATGAGAAGTCTGTTTCCTCTGGAACAATGAACCCATTGGAATCTGAGGATTCAACACCTCAAACTCCTTAGCGTCTTCCCTCATATTGCCATCCAAGTCATAGGATTCCATTCTCATAACTGCTGACGTTCTTGAAGGCTGGAAATTACATTTACATTATAAGTCAGCTAATTTTATAATGAGGTCTTGGGTTTGGATTTCTGTAACTTGAGATGTATTTTGGTATTGAAGAAAAGAATCTCTTCCAGGGCACACACACAAAAAAATGTTTAGGCTGTTTAATGTGTGCCTGGAGTTTGTCAATATTAGCACTGGGCTCGCTTTTGTTTTGCAGCTTTGTTCAAAGCTGATAAAAATATCCTTATCTCTCTTATTTCTCCACAAAAACAGAATTCTTAATGAATTTGGAGGTCACAACCTGTACCTCAAGTCAGGTACTGTCACCATTCCTCAATAAGCTAGTATAAAGTAGAAAGCAGAAAAAGCAAATTTATTTAATGTGGCCACACTGGGAAGAGTGACAAAGAAATCCAGCAAAGTCCTCAAAACTCTGCATTCCCTGTTCTCTAGTAAGATAAAAGTTTAAATGGAGGGCCAATGATTTGCACATCTAAGCAGCCCCAGTTAAAGTGTGGCAACACCCACCATTATTAGGGTTTTAGTGTCATCCTGCACAGTGAAGTCATTTGAACTGTGTGAAATCTCTTTCAGGAGGACAAGTTCCCCTCAGTCTGGAGCCTTTACTTCTCCCAATGTGAGATTTCTGGAGAAATTCCTTTGGGGAATTTCTTTGGGATTCATTGTTTCAGTAGTGTGATAGGCTAAGGGACACAAGATTCTACAAGACTGGGTATCTCAGTGGTCCCAATCTGGGTGCCCAAACCCTGGAAATTTCCTGAAGAATGGTGTTGATTACTCTAGGAGGTTCTGCCAGTTCATAGTTTTCAAAAAAATCAGCAGCAGCAGCAACAGCTTAAATCATGGGGGAGGGAAGGTCATGTGAACAAAAGACAAAATAATCTTCTTTCTTCCATAGCAATTTTATCTGGGCTGCTACCAGAAGGAGAAGCCCACATTGGAAGTGGGTCTTTCTACATTAATTAAGGAGATCAGAACAGTTCTTGAGTTGAGGCTCCCTACTCAGGTGATTATAGTTTGCTGTTAACAGACACTGAAACCAACCATAGTTACACAGATACCCAAAGAGGGGCAAAGAAGGCTGAAAGAATTGAGGTCTAAGACTGATTCCTGTGAGTTCTCAGAAAACATTTGTGTGCTGACATTTTTATAAGTGTGACAGTTTCAGCCCTAGAAAACTACAGCTGGACCTCCGCAGCATAATATGCTGAGTATTTACAGTATAAAGTGAAAATGTAGGGAATGAGAAATGTGGGGATTCAGTCAGAGGTCGTGTACTCTAAATATCCTTCCACAGGCTTTTTCAACAGGTGGTATCCAGCCAACCTCCAGAGTACTTGGACCTTGCAGTACTTTGAAAACTGCAAAGGATACCTGTGAGTTCAAGGCCAGCTTGGTCTACAGAGCAAGTTCCAGGACAGCCAGTGCTACACAGAGAAAGTCTGTCATGAAAAACAATAACAACAACAGCAACAAAAATAAATAAGGACAGAGAGGATTCAGGTCATGGATAGAGTAGCCAGGAGATGGGGGATTGGCAACAGATAGCCTTTTTCAATATACATATATATATACATATGTCAAGACTCCAAGACATGGTACATATTTATGGCCACCCCTCAACTGAACTTCTTTACACAACAAGAATTCAAACACAAATTCATTAAGAAGTTAGAACAGTAATGGCTGAGCATCTAAACCCAAGCTGGGGAATTTTTAAGTGAAGGAGCCTATCTGAGGACACGTACCAATAAATCTAGCCCTGAAGCATCCCATGGGACTTCCTTATCCACATTAAATTTTGTTCTTTCCCTTCTAAGAGTTAATCCTCAAGGCAAGGGTTCACTGGATACTAACCAGTGGAGCTCAGGCTCAACTTCCTTATAAACCCAATTGTAAACAATAAATACATTCCTAAAGCAGACATGGTAAGGTGCCCAACACAGAGCCAACAATAAGGTGGTTCTAGGTGTTGGGTGTCAGCAATAGATAATAGCAGAGATTCTATGCAGAGGATATTTTCTACCCTGATATTCCCTTTCCCCTTATCCCTCTTTCTGTATTTACTTCCTTCATGCCTCCCTAAAGATTCTTACTTTCATCCTTTAAATTTGCATCTATTTAGATTTATCTGTATAGTTGTTTTGCTTGTCTGTAGGTCTGTGTACTGTGTGTGTACTTAGTGTCTGCAGAGGCCAGAAGTGGGTACCAAATACCCTGAAACTTGAGTTACTAATAGTTGTTGAGTTACCCTATAGGTCCTGGTAACATAACATCACTGATAAACTAAATTCAAGGATGGAAACTTATTTTGAATTGTGTTTGTTTGGCCACATCACTTTTGGGTCTGTGGCAAGGCAAAATGTCATCACAAAAAATACTCAGAGAATGTTTGCTTACCTCATTGTGGTCTGGAAGAAAAGGAGCATAGGAACCAGGGTCACCATAACTCCTTTAAGGACACATTCCTAATGATCTAACCTTTTCCTACCAAGTCCTATCTCTAATTTCCTCCTTACTCTGAATAGATCCCCAGTGGGAACCACACTCCTAACAGGTTAACTTTTGTGAGATAGCTAATATCTAAGCCATAGTAGGTGGTACAGTGATTTGTGAAGATCCCTAATTCTTTCATTATATATAGCTGAGGAAGCATTCACAAACAATGTTGCTAATAAGATTCTCATGACAGGTTGTGCTGCTGTCTGGCTTTATCCTAAGGTACATTTTACAAATTTTGGTTTCATGGTAACTCTGGTTTATATTCCTGAATGTATGAATAGATTTTTATACTCTGCTTATCTCGATTTTACAGTCATATTTCAAACTGTTGGGGGGTTTTAAGGGCCATTCTAGCACATCATCTTCTGTGTGCACTGCTGTACAACAGAGAATCAATAAATAGTCCAAGGTTGAGAAGTAATTCTTATCTAAAGGAAAATCTATCACTTTTCAGCCTTAACCTGTGTGGAGAAGAAAGTCTAGTATTAGAGATTTGCCTTTGGCACTTGGACCTGAGCATTTTACAACACAGCTTCCCCAGTTGTAACAGATGTAGCTCCTGTTAATATTTAGGACCTCACCCAGGAAGCTTAAGTTAGTGGGGTTTGACATTCTGCTTTCCTGATCAGCTCCAAGGTGACAGCAGTGCTTTAGTCTTAGGTTATCACTTGACAGCAGTGACTTGTATAGTGTCCATTTTAGAGATGAAAAATGGAGATACTAAGAGGTGTCAATCACTAGACAAAGCCTTTCTTTTATTTCCTAATGCTCACTGTTTTCTTTCTATTTCACTTCTTCACTCTAATTCTATTTTTGCTGGCTTTAGTTGAAGACTCCTGGATATGAAAGTTCTCTTATAGCTCCACCAGAATTCAGGACAATGTCAGCTTGGCTTTGGCTAAGCTGCTGACACCCAAGTTCTCAGATGTGCTAAGGAACAGTCTCTCCCTAACTGACTCCATGAAGAAAAGACATGTAGCTTACTGCTGCAACCCCAGTTTGCTATGGCCTCACCAGAAGTATGGCATAAGTAAGAGAAGCAATGTAACTCATGTGAAAGTTGAGAGATTTTTAAATTAGAATAAGTAGCAGTTCTGAGAGAGGACTTGGATTTAAAATTTTGATATTACTTTTGTCAGAAGGAAATAGGCTAAAATCCACCTCTCTCTCTTCTTCCACTATGACCAATATTTACTTATTACTAAAAAGATTGCTTCAAAAGTAACTCAGAAATATAGCTTAACTATCTATTTGTCTATTCGGTTGAATCAAGTAATACTTTGTGAGTATTGATGAGTGGAACATAAAAGAAAGGCTTTATAGGTAGAAAAAACTGAAAATAGCAACAGCAGGGGACAGAATGTGGACTGATTGTGCCAAAGTTACTATTGATTTTTAATTAAAGTGAGGGAATGTCCTTATGACTCTGACTCAATGTGACATGGAATGTATTAATTTTGTGGTGGCCTGAGGGGGTGTGTGGAATTTTTGTTACTGTTTTGGGGGAAAACAGGCCAGTTTCAGAGTTCTGATTATGCAGTTTAATACAAATGATTCCTAAATGGTGTGGACAAGGTAGAGTGGTTCCAAGTTCATAACAGTTTCATATGAAGTTTATCAGTGCAGAAATTTTGGAAAGGCATAGCTCTGCTTGGTTTTTAAGTTTTTCTCCAATGCTCATTAGGTTCAACCATAATGCACAGAATAATGCAGGTGAGGGTACTTAACACACAGTGCAACTGAAGACATTTCTCATGTTTGGAGCATTTTTCCACCAGAAACCACAATTCTGAACCTCAAATGCCTGAAAGCATCTATGAAAACTTTACCCCATGAACTGGCTGATTTGGTGTGTCCACTTGACTTAAGTTAAAGTCATCAGAGGAAGGAGGCTCAGAAGAGGAAATGCCTCAATGAGATCCAGCTGTAAGGCATTCTCTCATTTAGTGATCAGTGGGGGAGAGCCCAGCCCATGGTGGGTGGTGCCATCCCTGGGCTCCTGGTTCTGGATTCTGTAAGAAGATGGACTGAGCAACCCATGGGAAGCAATGTAGTAAGCAGCTTCTGTGCTTCAGGTCCTGTACTCCAGGATCCTGCCCTGTTTGACTTCCTGTCTGTCCTGACTTCCTTCAGTGATGAACAGCAATGCTGAAGTGTAAGCCAAATAAACCCCTTCCTCCCAAACTTCCTGATCAGTCATGGTGTTTCATCACGGTAATAGAAACCCTAACTAAAACACTCCACAAAGGACACATAGGGAAAAAAACATATTAAGCCTGTTTGCTCATATGCATTGATGCTATAATCAATTATCAATAAACCCATTACTAATTGCCTATATAGTATAAATAAATATGCTTTTAGCCCAATTTGGAAAGCAAAGATTGAGACTGAATATCTGGAGTGAAACACAGCAAAGAGAAAGAATCCAAATAATCAATAGTGTTTGAAAATATATACTCCTTTTCTTGTGCCATTGGGACACTGATGAGTTATTCTTTTAGTCCCATGTGATTTTGATAACTTATATTCTCTTTCTCCTTCACTAAGTTAGCAGCTGCATTTCACCAATATGACCACAGACAAAAGCTTCCGATTCTGTGTGGTTTAAATCTTAGAATAAAATAAACGAAACGATATATGTTTTTATAGCCCCCTGGAGGCACTTCTGGTCTCATATATCTTGTCAACTTCAGAGTTTCTGTTTGAGTGATAATTTTTTTCCAACAATAATTTCTAATCAATGCACACTTTACTGGAACAGAAAAAAAGTTACATTGACCACACAACAACAAAAGAATGCCACAGTGTCTTTGATACAAGTGAGTAAATAAATATGCTTTTCAGTTTTCTGATCTATTCACTGGACAAAACTAACCATTAATTCTGCCTTTGTTTAATTATTCACATTTTAATAAAATTCTAGACGCCTCTTTCAGAACACAAAGGTTAGTTCTTCTGTGCTTTAAGGTCAGGATATATATTGACAAGCAGCAAATGAGAATTAGGAGACAGGCTTCCTCAACTGATGTGATAATACACAAATCCTTGGCCTTTCTCAAATTTGGTCTTCTCATTGAAAAAAAAGTTCATTCATTCATTCATTCATTCATTCATTCACAAAACAGCTATTGAGTTTCTTTTTGTACCAAGCTTTTTCTTACTCTAAGGCCTTCTTGGTGAGCAAGAAAGGAAAAGACCTGAAAGGGGCTGGAGAGAAGAAATGGTGGGGGAAAGTGATGTAATTCCATTTCAATTAAAAACATACTTTTAAAAAGATCCAACTGGTTATATGTATCCAGCTCAGTCCAATACAAGAATGAGAAAGAGAGCCAAGCTTTGTTCCAGCCCCCACTGAAGAGTTTATAAACTCAGGCTGTCCATGGGCAGGTGTTGATCCCTTTCTAGACACTCCTGTGCCTCATGAGTAATAAATGGTCTCTGGCTTTGTGTGCTATGTGTGTTTATATGCTATCTTTGCTGCAACAATCTTCTGTGTGGTGGACTGCAAACTCCTTGTTCTAGAACTCTTTACTTGATGGATGTCTTAGTTTTCTATGTTATAATAAACACCATGACCAAAAGCAAACTGGGAAAGAAAGGGCTTATTTCATCTTACAGTTGTAGTTCAGCATGATATGAAGTCAGGGCAGGAACTCCAGGCAGGAATCCAAAGGCAGGAACTAAAAATGAAACTGGGGAAGTGCTACTTATTGACTTTCTTGCTATGGCTTGCTCAGCTGGCTTTTTTATACCATCCAGGACTTCCTGTTTAGGTGAAGCACCACACACAATAAGCTGAGCCCTCCAATGCACCACAAGCAGGCATTCCTCCAGACTTCAAATCAGCTCTGCCCATGGCTGCCTATTCACACAAACTGCTCTGAAGACTTGCTGCAAATGCCATGTTGGAAGCACAGAGAGAGGAAGCAAGAATCAGACAGACTGAACACCTCTTAAAGAGACCAAGTAACAAGAAAGGTACTGTTAGAGTCAATGTTCATTCATGATGGTCAAGGAATGTCATGCTGTATTTGTGTTTAGGAGAGAAGAATTAGGCTGTGCCATTAACATAAATGACCTCTGAAGATGTTGGTGAATGACAGAAGGATGAGAAATTAGAATGTTCGAATTCCGTCTTAAGAACTGAGGTTCTGACAGGGCATATTTTTGAGGTTTTCCAATTTCATGAAATTACAAATATGGTGTTGTAATTTTTATGAATTGACCTTGAAATTTAATGATTCACAAAAGAACATTAACAAAACTTCAGCAGAAAAACTAATGCCTAAAACCTCACTTTATGTGAACATTGTGTCCATCTTTCTGGTGACCAGCATTTGGTTAGCCATGTGTAATTCATAAAACTGTGTTTAAAGGTGGTTCCACTGGTATTCCTGTGACGGTACCTCTACAATGACCTTTATACACCTTTTTTTCTCTTCAATTTTCCAGGAAAGAGCTCTCCTGTTTATCTTATCTTACGTACATCAATTTGATGAGCCAAGACACTTCACCAACAGGAAAAAAAAAACAAACCAGTTTTAGTCTTGCTTACTAAATTCTTTGGCCACGCAACTACATCTGTCTTTTATTTCCTAGTCACCTTTACTTCAAAGGCCACAAATCAGATGGACTGTTCTCTTCTCTAGCTTGATTATTCTTAGACTCATTCAAGTTTACTTCTCTTTTAATTTCCTTAATGTTAGCATAATCAAATATTATTCCTTATTTTCTCTTCAACAAAATTTAGTACAGGGACATTTGCAGGTTAGAAATTGGGCTACATGCTGCCTCCATGCAACTTGGTGAAGAAGAAAGTCAGAATAAGGGGAGAAGGGTGTGTAGAAAAGACTTAAAGAGCAAAGTAAAAGAACTTTGAAATTCCACAAGGAGATGAAAATATATCTGAAAAAAAATGAAGAAAAGAGTGGGGGCATAGCAATAGGAAATAAGCCAAATACAGCTACAGTCATGTAACCAAGCCAAGTACCAAAATTAAAATCCCTATCCTCAGGACAAGGCCCTGATGAGCCTCAACCCTGGCTGCTTATGTTCATGAAACAGATGCCTTTTTTGGGCAGGTAAGTAATGGTGAGAAATCCTATGCTGTTACTCTATGACTTAGAAGCCAGCATCTGGGAAATATCTTGAATGAGTTTCTATTGTTAAGAACCGAGTTATCTCACTTTGCCTGCATTTCCTCAATATGATTTTAGTTTACAGAATGAATCATAGTATTTGCCTGTATTTATTTCTCATTTAGGGGTAATCAATTATAATTAATATAGGCATTATCTGAATATATTTACATAAAATATTTACATGTAGTGTCATATCTCTAGAGATATAGGGAATCTGAAGATCAAACATATAATATTCTTGAGTTCATGTTTACATTGCTTTACTTTATAGTGAAGTTCAAAACACACGTTCAATTTTCCTCCACATTCATATGAGAATTTCAAATCATGCTCAGAAGAGTCACTTTGGAACAAGGTAATGATTCAAATTCTCAAATACATGGTTTCCCATGAGACAAAATAAAACAAGATGCAAAGAAATGTTAAAGATAATCCATGACTTAAAGAGAAAAGTGATGTTACAAAATTATGTAAACTGAGATAGAAAATTGTTATAGATGGAGGAAAAAAAAACTTGATGCACCATAATGCAAGAAAGGGTGGATTATACAAATTATTCTTCAGAAATTGCCTCTAAATCATTTTTAGAAATTTCAAAGTGAGATGTTTCTCAAATTGTTAGGATTCATATTTAATGATAATTCTGAAATTGAAACATATGTATTTAAACTTACACAGATTTTATTCCAAAGACATTTATTTTGATATTGATGCATATCTTATTTTGATTTCTTATAATAAATATTAAAGGATATTGTGACTATTGATGTATATTAGTAGAAATGTATTAAACAAGATAAATTTTTTTTTAAAGAACTGAGTTATCTCTGAGGCATGGGAAAAGGGAATGGCCAGAGTTCAGGAGCCTCAGTTTATTCTGACACATCCCTAGAGTAAGAGAAGGCTGAAGGAGGCCATGGTGAAGAGTCAGAGGACCTGGTGGAAACCAAGAGGAAGGAGTCTATGTTCATGTTGGGAAGTTTAGAGGAAAAGAAAGTCCTGATCATGATGGCCAAGGACCTTTCTCCTCAACTTGGAATAACTCTGGAGTTTGATGTAAAAGTGAAGTGAAACAACAATATTTTAGGACAGGATGTTTATGAGAAGGTAAAACAACAGGATGTTCTAGGGGAGGCAAGACACTTCATCATTCAGAAGAGTGCATAATTGAAGTAAACAATTCAAAGACCCTATAACTGACAAGATTCACTAGGCCCCTCCTTACTCGTGAGCATTTTCTTTGTTACTTTTCTATTTCTGTAACAAAACACCAGGACCAAGGCAACTTACAAAAATAAGCTTTAATTGGGGGCTGCAGGGTATGGTTCCAAAGGTTCAGAGTTCATGGCCATCATGGCAGGGAGCATGGAAGCATTAAGCCAAACATGGTGGTCGAGCAGCAGCTGAGAGATTAGATCCTTAACTGGAAGTAGTAGGCAGAGAACTAACTAGATGTGGCATGATCTTTTGAAATCTCAAAGCAGAACTCCAGGGACACATGCCCTCCAACAAGGCCACACTTTCTGATCCTTTCCAAACAGTTTCACCAACTAGGGGACTAAGTATTCAAATATATGAACCTATGGAGGGTCATTCTTATTCAAACCACCACAAGTATATAAATCACTCTCAGAGAAGCTAAGCTACAAAGAAGTATCAGAAAATCCCAGCCACCTGGAAGAAACACAGACCAGCTGAACCACCTAGCAGAAGCAAAGACCTGACAAGTTGCCTGGAAAGAGCTCAGACGAATTCAGCCATAGAGAAATGACACCTTCCAATCTGGTGAGCTACCTGCAGTCTGTGTAGTGCACTTGAGTTTTCCAGATTTTGGGACTAGTCACCCAGACTGGAGTGGGCTTAGATGATGGAACTGTCTTTGAGTCATTTTTGTTACTGTAACCATCCCCTCATATTTCTGTAAGTAACCACAATAAAGCTTATTGGTTAATCAAGTCGAACTTTAGTGCTACCTGTACTTTATCCTTAGTTTCATGATCAGAATGAGCAGGCATTGTTCACTTCTACTGAGGTATAATGTCACACAACACAGGGTAATTAATACTCAGGATGTCTTCAGAGACAAAGACAGGTTCTCCACATGGACATATCTGATTGTTGTTGCTGCTTCTCATCTTCTCAACGCACTTGAGAGAATCCTCAGAGCAAGAAAATTAGCCACCTCAGGGAATATGATCTTAAGAGTCTCTGGGATGTGAGAGAACCTGCCTGGCCCCCAAACTGCAAATCAGTGTGTGGCCAGTAGAGTTCCCTTGCATTTGAAGAAGAAAACCTGCTTATGTGAAGACATGTCTAGTAGTCACTAGGCACTTGATACAGAGTCAACAACTGTATAAACAATGGCATATGGGAGATCTCAATTTCTATAGACATTTTCCCCCAATACCAAATTCCTGTGCATACATGTAATTGGCAATCTTCAATTTCTTAGGACCCAGAAAAAAGGTTCTCTAAAACTTTACCATTTCAAAATTCTTTTTTATTCTTTCTTTAACTCATTGTGATTCTTTTACATTTTTACTGTACTTTTAGAAGTATTTTTATTTTCACGTTTTTGGTGTTTCATTAATAGATGAGTTAAATTATTTATGTGTGTGTGGTATAGATGTATATGCACATTTGGGTTCACTTGTAAACACCCATGAATATGAATAAAGAATTCAGGACAGAACCAGGTGCCGATTGTTTTCTACCTTACATTTTTGGGACAAAGTCTCTTATTGAACCAAGAGCTCACTGTTTCGACTAGGCTGGGAGGATAGCAAATCTAACTAATCATCCTACACTCCACTACACAGAGCTGATGTTAACTCATGTTTGTGCTATGCTTCACTTTTGGATGGATAATAGGGATTAGAACTCATGTCCTTATGCTTACAAAGCAAGCACATTACTCATTGGAACATCTTCCATCTGTCTTTCTTATATTTGTAGAAGTTTTAAAATAATTATTATTTGTATTTCCCATCTATACATTAATTTAATTTATATATGTCATTTCATTTTTGGACATTTTAAATATTATTTATTTATCTGTGTGAGTGTTTTGCCTGCATATATGTCTGTGTACTAAATGTGTGTCTGGCTCCTGCAGAGGCCAGAAGAGGGTGTTGGATCTCCTTAAACTGAAACTACAGATGATTGTCACCCACATTTGGGTGCTGGAAACAAAACCAGGATCTTCTGGAAGAACAGCCAGTTCTCTTAATCTCTGAGCCATCTATCCAGTCCCTAATTAGACTTAATAATTTTACCCACTTTTGTCCCTGTATTTCCTTTTCTCCCACCCATCTACTTTCTAAAAAGAATATATTTACATTATTTCTACATGCCCTTTTCTCCTCCAAATTCTCTTATGTTCTCCCCCAACACCTCTCAAACTCATAGTCTCTTCTGCTTTAATTATGATTGATACACACACACACACACACACACACACATTAATATAATCAATGAGTCCATTTAGTGATTCACACAAATGCTGAAAACACACCCATGAGTGTAATCAACAAGTCCATTTAGTGATTCACACAAATGCTGATCAGCTACTTTCACATTAAACTAGAGTCCTTGGAGAGAGTTTGTGAGTTCCCTAGTTGACAGCATTGTAGGAAGAAACAATATCCTGGAAAGAATCCTCTCCTCATTAAGAATTTGGAAGCCATGCTCTCTAAAATGGCCAAAGGTCAGTTCTTCATCAACAATCATTAATACAAACTAAAAACTATATTGTAGAGTGATCTGCTAAACATCATCTCAGAACTTCAAATTCTGAAATGATCATACATATAATAAATGGCAGGTATTCACAAAGTGTTTCCATGCAAAACATGGACTCCAAATAAACAAGGAAGAAGTCACTGTAAGGATGGTATGAAAAACTGAAACAAATAGAAGCTTGTGTGGCAAGCCCCTTCCAGAACATAAACTGATGGAGGTCGTGAGTGAGGAATGCATCTGGGAAAAAATATAGAAGAATGGGGCAAATATTATCAAAATACATTGTACTTATCAATAATATTTCAGAATTTAAAAAGCACTCTTTGTTATTCAATAAAGCTTAAAATATAAGATTTTTTCATTATATTATTTACTTATCATCTACTCCCATTTAATAATTTGTAGCCATCATATGTATATATAAAATTCCCATGTCTGTATGTATACATTTAATTCTCAAAGAATTAGTAAAAATGTTATTTTTTTTTAATTAACAACTGAAAAAAATTAACAACTGACAGTTTAAACCAGGGCATTAGAAGTTGGATCTAAAGGAAAATATACCTTAACAAAGAGAAACAGATAAATGAAAGTATGAAAGCACAATGAAGAAACATGAAGTAACTTTTCATGTATAATTCTGCTAAGTATGTGATTTGGAATATGAGAATGAGAGAAAGGCAGCAATGGGTAAAGGTGCCGATTGTCAAACCTGCTGGTCTGAGTAAGGATCCCCAGAAGTTGTGTGGTAGAAGACAGAAGCATCTACCACTAGTCTTCCATGTCTTCCTGCCAATGATGAACTGTACCCTCAGATAGCCAAGGCACTTGTGCCTTATAACCCTCCCACATACACAATAATGAGAAAATAAAGAAACAGATAAGCAATCATGATGGTTAATTTTCATTGTCAATCTTTACTGGATAGGCGATACATTTACGAATTAACAGAGAAAGGAAAATCCATTCTGAATGTAACCTCCACTACCCCTTGGGCTCGGGTGCCATTCAGGATAGAAAGAAGAAAACTGAACTGAACAGCAGCATTCATCTCTCTCTTCTTGACTGCAGATGCTACATAACCAGCTACTACATCATGCTCTATTGCCATGTCTTGCCACAAATGATGTGTACTGTACCCTCAAACAGTGAGCCAAACTAAATTGTTCCTTCCTTAAGTTGTTTGCACTTAGAATTTGATCACAATACTTAAAAGTGTAGCTAATACAGTTACAATACCCAAAGAGTTATGGGATGGATTTGGGTGGTAAGACTTGGAAGCCTGTGTGTAAAATTTGCATGTTTTAAATTTTCTTGGACTCTCATCATTATTAGGTCACCAGTGTCCTCTGTAGAGTATAATAATGGGGATTTAGTTGAATCCTGTGCTTTCCTGTCATGATGCCAGTCGATTTACCACAGCATATAATAGAATATTTTTCTGGGAACTATGATGTGGTGAGATGTCTAGTGATAGCACAGTGAGCATGACTACAAACCACAATGATACATAAAACTAAACCCAAATAAAGTATCAACCAAAGCCAGATGATTGAAATCCTCAAAGCTTATGTTTTGGTCTGCACCTACAAAGGAAAAAGAAAAAAAAACTGCATAGGGATGGACAATGATTCAGTCAATTTTGATTAAAATATCTTATTTTTCAAATATACCGTATCTATTAGGGAACACGTCTTTTCAAAAATTTGAAATCATGCAAGTGAAGTTCCTAAAGCTTAAGTATCACTGGCTTCATTTTCAAGTACCTTCTGTGGAAAGAATACTAGAATTAATATGAGATGACTCAAGAGTTGAGATATGGGGCTCACTGATGACTGTGTTTAATGTTTCATTTGTTCATTCAAACTCAACTGAATAGGTTAGTTTGCATAACATTACAGTTAGTTAATATTTGAATATTAAATAAATAAACTGAGAAGATTCAAGGAAACTATGAGCCCCAAAGAACCTGGCCAGCATCTTGTAACCCATTTGAAACAAGAGAATATATATAGAGAAATATTATTGAGACAAAGAAAAGAATTTAACCAAAAAAAAAATTAAAGAGAAAAGTAATTATTACATGTTACCTTAACTGGGGACAGATTGGATCAAAGGGTTATTAGAATTTTTCAGTAAATATTATTACCTTTTTAATGAACTGGATAATTTATTATAGTTCTCAAGAGTATTGAACATGAGGAAGGAATCCTACAAATATTAGATTATACCAGGAAATAATGTATGTGAGAGGCACATCTCAGTGATAAATCTCTCTATAAACATTACAAATATTAAATTTTTCTTCTTGTAGTATCAATCTGATGAGAATTGCTCTTGCATTTTATAAATAGAAAGAGCTACACCTGTACTTTTTTTACCTTTGCAGAAAGCAGTACTGATGCTTCTCAGAAATGGGAAGCATTCTACAAGCTTGGTCTAGTTTACTGCCAAGGTGGAAGATGATCCAGAGAATTCTTTCTGGGACTGAAGGGTCACTTTAGTATTTTGGTTCAGGTTTTTACCTGTTCCAATTCTATTGAACTGAAATTTTGTCACCTTTCAGGTGCTCCTTTGAATATCCTGCATGGAATTTGCCTGTCATCCAGGGTCTGTTTGTACATCTTTATACATGAGATTATATCAGAGTGGTTTAAGGTTTGCTTACATGACAGAGTATTGTAAATATCAAATTCAAATGATTAGAAAGACAGATAAACAAGTAAAGATGTATTTGAATATGTTCACATGGAGATCATATTCACTTTCTATGCCTACATTTTTATATATAGCATTTGTCTTCAAAAAAGAAATATGGGAGTTGGTTCATGCTTACACATACAGAATGCAAACTGCCATAATTCTAGTAAAGGGCTGATGACTATGTTTAGAAGTAATGAATTACTGGGCAGGTTTGCTAATTCCAGCAACTGAGAATTTTCACAGAAGATATGTATAGGAATGGGTAGATTTCAACTCATGTAAAACTTTATTCTTCACACTACAATAGAAATAAATATTTCCCCACTCTTGCACATTGTATCAATGTAAAATTAAAAGTTGTCTGACAAGTCATGAGTCATATCCACTATGGAATCTTTTCTAAGGTTCTCTTTTAAGCTTCATCATGGTCTACAGGGTTCAACAGGTAGACCAGATTTACCTCCTGTATGTGCTAAGGCATGTGACAAATAGAGTCTAATTGAGGAAACTTGGACTTGACTTCCTAGTGCTCCATAGACAAAAACACAGCTTCCAAAGAGCACAGGAGAAAGAGGGGAAGAGAATTTAAACTGAGACCAAAATGAATGAGAAAATCATGTCTCCTAATGAGAAATATGACCTGTTCATTGAAACAAACCCAATCCAATAGAAAAATGAATGTCTGGGGAACAATGAGGGGCCTCCAAAACTTCAGTCTTAATTTCCATTCCTAATACCATTTAAAAAAAGCATGTGCCTTTATAACACTGAACCAAATAAAACCCCTCTTTGGACATTCTGAAACTGCAGAAGAAAATGGATGCACTGTGTGCCATCTATTCGTCTGTAGCAAACACAGCTAGCTAGCATGGCCAATTAATTAAAACCCCGAAGAAAAGGATGCTCCCTGATCAATGCTGTTAAGTGTTTTTATAAGTGTGAATAATTGGGAAATGCCAATGCTGAGAATATACTTAGAATTTTTGGTGGTATTTAGAGTGGGGGATTTGATCTTTTCTTATCCACTTTGTCTCAAGAACCTTGAAAGTTAACTATGTTCATACCCGCCCGGATAGCACACTGCTGGGAGAATCTGTGTGAATCTGTTCCATATTCACTGATTTTAAGTCCTGGATTCAGGTTTTATCCTGAAGCTGGCCTCAATGTACTACTGTGGCATGGAAAGAGACCTCAATAACCAAGGCAGCTATCTTTCATTGTGTTCCCTGAAGTAGTGGGAGCCATGCTTTCAGATTCTTATTCCTGCATGTCACCCAGATAAGTAAGCTGGTGATCTGAGAACATTTGGAGAAAATGCCTTCATCTACTCAGCTGAGCTACCTCCTCTCATCCAATAGTCAAGCAAGTTCAGTTTGTACTTCATGTTAATTTAATGGTTCCAGCATCCTGTGCTGAAATACATGCAAGAAGAAGAAACCTGGACACAGGCACCTAATGCAGCTGAAATCGACTCACAATGTCAGTCTGGGATGAGCAGGAAGAACATTTATTCAATGTGAGTCTTACCTTCCATGTTTAGAAGCAAATATTCTGTGTAACTTTGCACATGAAATTATTGCAAAAAAAATAGTGTTTAGGAGAGGGGATTGACAATAGCTCATGTTAGGCACTTTATTTCAATAGACAATTTCCATATGCATGAATGAGTTTTATGAGGAATGAAAGGTTAGATCACCTGGTTATTAATTCAGCTGCAAAACTGGCTGAGGCAGTTGGGCTGTCTCAAAGAGACATTTCATGATTTTGATGCCAAGCCCTCCCACCTTGTTGGAGAGTCATGCACACTTCACACACCGAAGAGGCAGGTTAGCTAGAGTTCAGGAAAAGTCACCCCATCAGAGTGTGCCCGTAACTAGTTCCTAACTGACCATTCTCAGGTTTCATGCAGCTGAGAGGATGTGTAGCAGGGATACTGTTTCTCTTTTAAAATTCGATAGAGCTCTTCAGCCATTAAATGTGTGCCCACTAAGTTGTTCTCCAATTTGTTCTTCATTAACTGTATAGAACTGTCGAGGGGGAAAGTCTCCAGTCACTTGAGCTAACAAACCAATACTTTAATTCAAATGAGAACATATATGTGGGGAACTGGCACACGTGAGCTAAGCCCTCAGATCAACACTGTTTTGTTTCTTATCCATCAGTGGAAATTGATTAATAATGGCCTTCTGTTTATGGCTTGCTAGCCTTTTAACTTAAACCAGGGTATGGCCCACCCACACTACATGGGAAATGAAAGAGTAAACTAGTTCTACTGAAAATGGAGAGGACTTGAAAGAGGCTGTTTGAGCTTTGCCCCCAACACTTAAAGTTGTCAACAGTATTTCAAATTATAAGATACTAGATCCATTTTAACAATTGCTTCGTTATAAATGACAACAACAAAATTACTGCAACCATGTTTTATATGTTATGTGTGTGTTATATGTTACGTGTGTCTTATATGTTATGTGTTTAGGAAAAAAAGAACAACCAGAAATATTTCTCTGCAATAGACACATGAATCTATGCATGAGATTAAGATCACAGACCCTGAGACTCAAGAGGTGGTAAAATCTTTGTCCTTAATTCACTGGCACTCAAGAAGTTGCCTCAATGCTATCTAACATTGATATTTCAGGAAAAGCAAACCTCAGCCTTCTCCAGAGGGGCTGGTCTGAGTTGTGGTCATTGTTTTACTACCAGTAATTTTAAATCTTCTTGGAAGCGTTACCTTTTGAAATTACTGTAAACTTTGATAGATTTGTGAAACCATACTTAAGATGCTGGCAAGCAAGATAGATGTGTAGAGCATGAACCAAGAGGAAATAAGCCGTAAAATAATAAAACTCACATAGCTTGAGCCTGAAAGCCAGCCAATATCATTTCTCCCTCTGTTCTTCCTTTCTCCCCTGCTTCCTCTCCTCCATCTTTACACCCTCCTTACTTCCTGCCCTCCTTGCGTCCTGTCCTTTCTCCCACAAAACTCCCACCTGTTCTCCCTTCTTTCTTTATTCTTTTCTTCTTTCTGCTTAAATGTGCATCTTTCAATGAACCATAGGATATAATGTCTTTGTAAAGCATAATCTCTCCATACTTATTCAAGAAATGAAGGGGCTGAAGGAGACCATTCACAAAGATCAAGTATTTCTGGGAACCAGAAACTATTTCTCAAACTGTTTTTCTACTGAAATAATATGTCACTTAAGTCCATTTAGAAGCCAGAATGATGCTGGCTGGCTGCAGCTACTCTGTTTTATAAAGCAAAAATAATTCATTAACAAGGAAGCTTTGGGTAGCTAAAAGCCAGCTAAGTTCCATTCATGTAAGTTAGAAGCATCAGTTGAATTGTTGGATGATTGGTAGTACTGGTGAAATTATTAAGGCCACTCCACATAGTTAAAAGGGAAGTGTATTTTGTGGGGTAACTTACAAGTGAAGGGATAGGTTGCAGGGTCTGAGAAAGGTGTAGCACAGTCTGGCGGTGTTCTCTGGAGAACTCTGCTCAGTCTACCTTCAGCTTCCTGGGTCCAGGAACCAAAAGAGCTGACCCATCTGGATCTCGGGTCTTCAGGGTCCTCTCTCAGCCTGCTTTGTAGGCGTGACAGTTACTGAAGCCTCAATGGGGGTTGGAACTTCCAGATCAAAGCTGGAATGGCTACCCACTACAGACTGGTTTTTATAATAGAAAGTCCAGGTGTAAAAGAGATAAACATATTCAAGGGATGTTTATTAACCATGTATTGACCATCAATTCAATAAGCTTGAATAATATGGAAACTTCCTCAGACAATCTCACACCCACTGGTATGAATTATGGTTCTCTTCTCCCATATTGAATAATCCTAGGAAATGTCCTATTACAATGAGAATGAGAGCAGCAATAACAGCAAAGGCAATACAAAGACTGATCCTTCTTGCCTGTAGCTCTTTAACTTTTCATGAGTACAGAGATTAGTTACAGTGCCTTCAGTTAAAGGTGGTAAAGTAGAACTTTGCCATTTATTTTCACTTTTTCCTTACCCACTGCTCCAATAGCAACAATTTTATACATTTTAAAAGACCAACAAGGACAAAGCAAGAAAAGAACAGTAAATTTTTAATGACTAAAATCAGATAGGTAAATGGTTTAATGCAGAAAATCTAATATGAAATTTTGATAAAAACATAACACATGAGAAAATCTTAAACTTTCATCAGGGAAAGGAAAATACCTAATATACTTTAGAGCCCATTGTATTTTCACCCACTTGTATTTCTAAGTAACTCTAAAGTAGATGGCAAAAATCAGCTTAAAAAGCACAAGAGAATTAGCTGGAAAACAAATGCAGATCTTGCTGTTTACCTCTGTCATGTGCACTGTAGTCTAGAAATTTAGTCTCAGAAGTAAAAGAGGTTCACTGGGTTAAGAAATAACAGGCAATATCAGGGATAGGCAGGTTTTATACTAACCAGACCAATTAAGTACATGTTACTGACATTAGAATTTGTTTTAAAAAATGACAAGTATAATAAGATCTTAAAGTGAAATCAATAGCCTACTTTACCCATGAATAAAGAACATCCAGTCAGATTTCTAATAATCTTGTTATTAATAGGAACAGACTATAAGGGGCCACCATACACTCACAAGAAATAGCTAACAAATACCAGAAATCAGAACTAGCTAACAAAACTAATGGAAGGTACAGAGGATAGACAAGGAGAATGAAATTAAAAACCACAGTTATATCTATTATTATTGTTGTTGTTGTATGCATAAGCAAAGAGGCTGCAATAAAGAAGTGCAATGAATATATAAATATATATATATTCTATTTAAAATGTATTTTTAGTTTTAAAGTGTGTGTGTGTGTGTGTGTGTGTGTGTGTGTGTATTTGTCTATTGGAACATGAGTTCCGTGACCACAAAAGGCAAACGCGTGAATCAACCCTGGAGCTCGAGTTGCAAGCTATACTTTCATTGTTAACAGGGATGCTAGAAATCAAACTCAGGTCCTCTGCAATAATAGTATACCATCCTAGCCACTGAACCATTTCTCCAGCTCTGAGGATTATATTTTTAAAAAGTTCAGAGCATCAAAATCATGTGGAGATTGAACACAGGATATAAGTGTGATCATATAGCACTTGCCATTTTACACCTGGCTTATTTCCCTTAGCATAATGATTCTCAGTTTCATCATTTTGTCACAAATGACTGTATTTATTTTGCATGTTCAAGTAACATTCCATTATATGCATGTGCTACATTTTCTATCCACTCATTAGTTAATAGGGAATTAGGTCAATGTGTAGCTGAATTTCTAAGCAGTCTTATTAAATAAAAAAAATGGATCCAAATATAGGGGTGAAAGCTTTAGAGATCAGGGAAATAGTGAGAGCCGCCAACCAACCTTACCTCACCAGCTCTGCAGCTTCCAAAATGCCATGACTTCCTGTCTACCCAGGCTTTTATTGTCTTGCTGTTCTGCCCTCTCATTGGCTATCTTAGCTCAGCTACCTCACTTTCTTGTCACTGACTGTCTGTATAGACCTCCAGGTCTTTATGGTTGGTACTGGGATTAAAGGCATGTGTCACTATGCTTGGCTCTGTTCCCTAGTATGGCCTTGAACACACAGAGACCCTGCCTGCCAAGTGATTGGATTAAGGGAGTGTGCTACCACTGACTGACTTTTGTGTTTACTTAAAATGGCTTGCTATTTCCTCTGATCTCCAGGCAAACTTTATTTATTAACATATAAAGTATCACCACATTTCAGCACAAATAAAATATCACCACAATCATGTCTATATTCTAAAAATGGCCATTCAAAGGTACAGTTTTTCTCCTGGAGATAGCAGTCTGCTTAATCCCACCAGTTAATTTTGTCCATGACCACCTTTCTACTGAGTCTTGGCCATTAACTTGCTGTGAATATAATATTTGAAAAATATTATACAAGTAAATGATTACAGTCCTTTCAAAATACAAGAGTTTGCTATATTAATACAGCCCGTATATAAGATGATATAAATTTGTTTATATATCATTCATTAACAATTTTGGAGTCATTTGCATAGCCTTTTATAAAAGTAGTTACGGCGAGTTAGATACTAGAATCATTTAAATCACAAATCTAATTTTTGATAACTTTTTCAAATTGTGAAAAAAATCTAAATGCTAAGTGTGAGAAACTGATGTGAGTTTATCAGTGGAACTCAACAAAATCCAACAATTTTTCTTTATCCAGACTCAGCTTGAAAATGGTGATAATTTGATTCATATAGTCAACACACATATCAACTTCTTGCAATGTGGAAAATGCTAGTTAAATGATACTGATATTTGATTAGTATGTTGTAAGTTCTTTTACAAGTAGAAGAGTGAAATATTGTTTGTTGAACGCACAATTTATATTAAGCATGTTATATGTTTTCTAATATAATATATTGAAATATTTATTAGCACAATAATGATCATTTTCATTTCAAAAATCTTTTTTATTTATTTTTGGTATTTCAATGCAGGGTTTCTCTGTGTAGCCCTGGCTGTCTGGCAACTCATTTATAAACCAAGCTGGCCTTGAACTCACAGAGATATCCCTGCCTCTGCCTCCTGAGTGCTGGGATTAAAGATATGTGCCACCATAACCTGCATCAAAATCTGTATATTTTGGCTCAGCCCATGTGTCTTATATGTGGCTAGTCTGGGAAACATGTAGAAAACAGTTTATTTCAGAAGCAAATATGAAAATGCATTTACATCAAATAGAAATTATTGTCATTTGTATGCTATTTGTAGCCTCTTTCTTAGTAAGAAAATCACTTAGTAACATTGAGATTTTGATTGTTGTTCATCAAATGTGTTAAAAAGATGACAGTCATTCATAAAAATGAAACAAAAATTATTAAATAGAAACAGACCATAAATGAAAAAAATAATGAAAACACTAGGTGTAGAAAAATATTTTTAACTGAGGATAGAATAAATTGCTCTCTAGAAAGAATGACATAATTTGAATAAGATAACCTTGATTCGGTCTTGATTAAAAGGCTGAAATTGTGCCATCAAGAAAAGTCTAAACTATATTAAGTATCTTAATATTAAGAGTAGAATATGAGAGAGTACATATTAATGAATAATTCTTGAGTTTAGAGAGTAGTTCATGATTCCCAGCAACCTGGCAGCAGCAGCATGCTCTGCCAACTATCCCTGCAGCATCGGTGACCAACCTGTACCTGATTGGTTGAAGAGTCCCAGATTGACAAAAAGAGTGACCACTGGGGGGGGGGGAGTCACAGGCCCCATCTACACCAATTGGAGGAAGAGCTCCCAGTGACCCAGCAGCAATATCCCTCCTCAGTCATCCCTGGAAGCCTCAGCGACCTTCAGAGCCACAGGCCCTACCTGCACTGGTGGAGGAAGAGGAACCCACAGAAGCACAGACTCTGCCTGCACCAGTTGGAGGAACAAATGGGTAGACTGAGACTGCAGTGCGAGAGTAGTTCATAAATGTTTTCTGTTGCTGGTTCACTCCATGCTCCCTGTCTATAGAATAAATAGTACTTGCCATTTTTCTCATGATTTAAGTAGAAACTTTTCCAAAATATGACATTGAAGGAAACCCCAAGCAAAAAAAAAACAAAACAAAACAAAAAAACAAAAACAAAAAAAAAAAACCAAAAACTATGTTCTATCTTGATGTCAATGGTTGCAATATGGGTATATGTTTATTTTTATAGACAAATTTTTATTTTATTAGTCAGATCATTCTCCAATGAATCAACAAGGAGATTCAAAATTGTCTCAAATCAACAGCAGAGGAAACACAAATGGCTGAAAGACATTTAAGGAATTGCTCAACATCCCTAATCATTAGGGAAATGCAAATCAAAACAACTCTGAGATACCACCTTACACCAGTCAGATTGGCTAAGATCAAAATCACTGAGGACACCTTGTGCTGGAGAGGATGTGGAGCTAGGGGAACTCTCCTCCACTGCTGGTGGGAATGCAAGCTTGTACAGCCACTGTGGAAATCAATATGGCGCTTTCTTAGAAAATTGGAAATCAATCTCCCTCAAGATCCAGTTATACCACTCTTGGGCATATACCCAAGGAATGCTCAATCATACCACAAGGGCACCTGCTCAGCTATGTTCATATCAGCATTATTTGTAATAGCCAGAACCTGGAAACAACCTAGATGCCCTTCAACCGAAGAATGGATAAATAAACTGTGGTACATATATACAATGGAATACTAATCAGCAGAGAAAAACAATGACATCATGAGGTTTGCAGGCAAATGGAGGGATCTAGAAAAAATCCTCCTGAGTGAGGTATCCCAGACTCAGAAAGACAAACAGGGTATGTACTCACTCATAGGAGAATACTAGTTGTGGAACAAGGATGACTGGACGGCTACTCACAACACCAGGGAGGCTACCTGGAAAACAGGACCCCAAGAAAGACATGGGGATCGCCCAATGAGGGAGAAATGGATGAGATCTACATGAACAGTCTGGACGTGAGTGGGGGTAATGAGGGGTGAGGGGTGAGGGAAAGAGAACTTGGGGGAGCGGGAGATCCCCAACTGGATCAAGAACAGAGAGGGAACACAAAGAATGTTCATGATAAATGAAGACCACATGAGAATAGGAAGGAGCAAAGTGCTGGAGAGGCCCACAGAAATCCACAAAGATGCCCCCACAATAGACTGCTGGCAATAGTCGAGAAATAGCCCGATCTGACCTACCCTGGTGATAGGATGGCCAAACACCTTAATTGTTGTGCTAGAAACCCCATCCAGTGACTGAGGGAACTAGAAGCAGATATCCACGGTCAGGCCCCGGGTGGAGCTCCGGGAGTCCAATTGGTGAGAAGGAGGAGGGTTTATGTGAGCTAGAGTTGTTGGGACCAGGGATGGATGGAATACAGGGACAAGTGGCCAAA
>CABHPH010155712.1:0-28569 GCA_902168325.1 Peromyscus nudipes
GAGAACTATCCAGACTGAGGGTCCCCAAGACAGAATAATTTCTATGCAGGCAATGTAGTCTACCTAGTATAGTTTAGAAAGTAGATTATTTCTATAATAGCACTCTTTTATTCTAGGCATTTCAATATATGTTGCAAGAGAAGGGGTTTGGAGAAATATCCCAGAGGCTTAGGTAGGTTTTCATACTGGAGAACATACTTGAGGGTAGAGCCAGATAGAAAGCATGGTCCTTGATTTCATCTTTTGTCCACAGAGAAGAAAACCCAAGGGGAAATGAATGCCCTTTCAAATATGTCCAAGAACCACTATTAGTTTAAAAGGCAGGCCAGAGAAAGGACAACCGTTATGAAACACAATCAATGCATACGGCAATTCAAGTGAACTTTGGACAGAAATGAAATTTACATTCAAGGAAAAGCTCAGCATTCAGTAAATATGGGTTTGCCTGTGTGTATCTGTGAGCTTGAGGGGTGAGACTGGGGCAAGAAAAAAATTATTTTCTGGTTTAAAAAAAAGAAAACAAACCTATATATAGTAAGGGAAGTATGCAGTGACTAATCAGAACACATAAGAAAGCAAAAAAATCCAAAGAGATCTTCCTACAAAAAAATTGTCTTAAAATATAAAAGATTATTATAAAGGTAAATATGAACTAGCTAGACAAAGAGAGAAAGCACTTGTAAATCGCCAATGGCAGTAAAGTTATTTTAAATGAATAAATGTCGGCTGTGAAGCCCTTGTTTAGGAGTGGGAGATCTCATTGCTGGTAAGAAAATGCGGGACTAGGGGAAGAGACATGCCAGGCTTCTGAGTGATGTCTAGGACTTGGGGCCCTGTTTGGAGAATAATAGTTAACTGAAGATGTTGTAGTCAGGCAGAGACAAGGCTAGACTGGGAGTTTGGAATGTTTTTCCCTTTCTAAAGATTAAGAGCGAAGTTGTGGAGAATGGAATGTGGGCAAAAAAGCCAACATGTAGTGGTCCAGGCTAGAGTGCATGATTGCATTAGAAGTAAATAAAGGAAAACACTGACTGATTTTTCATACATCACAGGAAATGAAGTCAATACGAAACCTGATCTTATAAATTATTTTGCTTTTGTGTGCTCCTCAAATAGAGATGGCAATTAGTGATGTCATGTTTGAGACTTCAGCAACTTTTGTAATTAGCCCTTCACCAAGAAAGAAGTCAGAGAGCAGTGTGCAGAGAAAGATGATGCATTCGGTTGTAAACTTGTAGAAAAGGGCACCAAACTTTCTAAATGTTAGTTTGCTTGTAAAATGTGAGATGCTGGGCTTCACCCACATGTTTGTGTTAAATTGTGGAGTTTATATAAAGCTTTGACCCCAATGTAAATAATGAGGTTTTCAAAATGAATAATATCTTTATTCCTGAGAAACTTAATGAATTTCATGGGTGTTCTGTAGACCTCTGGAAGAATAATTTGCACTGTGGAGTTTATCAGTGGTTAATAAATTTATCTCATCTAGAGCAGGTTTTAGTGACAACTTTTGTTTTTGTTTTTTTGCTAAGTGTAGGTGTTTGCCAGCCTTCAGCTTCTTCTTGCATAAAGGAAGTAGGAATGGTTCATGGCTAAGAAGCACACTATCCCACAGTGGCCCTGACATGGTTCAACAATAATATCAGTCATCATACAGTTATAGACTATCTCAGGAATTCATAACTCACACTGACAAAATCAATTAACAAATAATAATAAGGGTTCATCTCTGTCTCACCCAAAAAATACAGTGTCATTTCATGTCTTTGGTTTCTCTTGTACAATAAACATGTTCTCAGATTATCATATACATTATAAATCAAATTGATTGATAAAACACATTGACAATGTTTTGCATGAGTGATTGTATAACTCATTTTCTACTCACAAAAACTCATTTTGTACTCACAAGAACTCCAGGAGGTAATTGCTCCGGGTAACCCTATTTTCCAGTAGAAATAACTGAGTCAATAAGATAATAAATCACTTCCAAGGGCAAGATGCTATTATGGAACTGGTCTATCAGTCAGCTCCATGCTCCCTGTCTCAGCCACTACTCTAAAAATACTCTTGATATCAGAACAAGAATGCTGACCTGGCTATGGGTTTAGAGCTAAATGTTCATTGTGCATTTCATAAAATTTATAGTCTATTGCTTCTTCCGTCTATATTATATGTATCAATATGCAATATTGGTTTTGTTTGCCATTTAAAATTATTCATTAAATTAAATTATAAGTATTATTTCTTTTTGCTATTTTAATATAGTTTATAATCATTTTTAATTTCATTATCTATCACATTTAGTGTTCCCAACCTTTATGATAAAACACACCGTAGGACTTTAAACAATCTATTGTTTAGTAAACACAACAATAATCATGAACAGGATACAATTAATTAGAGAATTATACCCAGGAAGCTTAATCAGTTAATCATCACCTTCAAGTTTCAAACATTGTAACTCTACAGAGTAGAAATGGGCAGAATTGATCACAGTATGTTTCTCCACTTGCAGTAAGTGCTTATTTATCTTCTAATAAAGTTTTCTTTAAAAATGCAATAAAACACAGGCTCACCCTTCACCCATATTCTACGGGTGGCTGCGTGCTCTTGGAGGTCCTACCTGCTGACAGGTGTTAGTATGCATTCTGTTCTGTGTGCACTTCATTCTGACCACTGCATGTTTAGCGTGCTCCCACTTTTCTTTCTCTTACAGAGTAATAAAATCCAGGTATGTGGTCATACACATATTTCCTCGAATATTTCTGTGGCATATGATATTCTCATTGGTGAAGACACTGCAGTAAAACTATTAAGTTAATTTTAATATGTGCTAGTGAGCTTGGATTCTCTAAAATATGTTAGTTTATCCAAACATTTGATATTTTCTACACTTCCAGATAGAGAGGGTACTGTCTCACCCATTGAAAAAAATACGTTCGAATGTCACAGGAATGGAACCTGTTAGTTACTTTACTGTTGCTGTGACAGTGACCTTGACCAGAAGCAATCTGGGGAGTAAAGAGTTTCTTTCTTCTTACAGCTTGTAGTCCATCATCCAGGAACTCAAGGCAGAAACCTGGAAGCAAGAACTGATACAGAAGCCATGGAAGAATGCTGATGACTGCCTTTCCTCCATGGCTTGCTCAGCCTGCTTCCCTATGACACCAGGACCGCAGCTCCAGGGGTAGCAGGGCTCACTGTGAACTGGGCCTACGAGAAAAGGCCCCCAAAGGCTTGCCTGCAGGCCAGTCTTGTAGAGGCATTTCCTCAGTCCTTGTTCTCTCTTCTCCTTAACTCGAGCTTGTGTCAAGTTGACGAAAACTACTCAGCACAGATTTACAGCTACTTTCGAAGACATTTTTCAGCTCTTTTGTGAGATAATGGCTCTGTTTTCATAAATTTTTCCTTCCATTTCCCCGTATCAGTTCTACTGACTTTTAAGTAGGGTTAGGTCTTGCATTTGTTACGACTGTCACAACAAAGTACTACAGTGATGATAAAAATAATGTATTTTGTCTCACAATTCCGGAGCCTCGAAATAAAAATTCAAACTGGTACACCGTTGGCTTCTTCGGAGACTGTGAGGGAATATTCTCTGTATTGGATCTCTCTCAACGCAAAGGGCTCTCTCCTCCCAATTTCTTGCACATCTTTTTTTTCTGTGATTCTGTGTTCAATTTTTTTCTTCTTATAAGAATCTATTCCTATTTATATCCCACCATAACAAACATTTTAACTTGATTGTTTTATAAGTATTCTGTCTGCAAATGAATTTACTTCTAATATATCAAAGGAACTATATCGATGTATAAATATACAGAGAGAATCCAATCATAACAGTTTTCTAATCTATTTCTGAACTCATTATTCAATATAGTTTTCTGATAATTGTTCTGTAGAAAATATCTATCTATCTGTCTATCTATCTATCTATCTATCTATCTATCTATCTATCTATCTATTATCTATCACTATTTCTTATGTGTCATCAAATAAACAAACATCTATAATCTCTTTATCTATTATTTATCAATTGATTTTTTTATCTACCAACTATCTATTTATGTATCTACTATTTATCTATCTATCAACATCATCAACTGTCACCTATCAACCAATTATCAATCTGTCAAAAGCTAAAGAAAAAGAGACAGATATATTTTTGTGCTATATCCTGATTCATTTATGAAAAGGTCTATTTCAAAGAAAAAACACAATTTAATCATAAAAAAATCTATGTTTTATCCTCATTCTTCCTAAATTTGCTCCCTCCAACTGTTCCTTTTGTTTTTTGGTTTTTTTTTTTTTTGGTTTTTCGAGACAGGGTTTCTCTGTGTAGCTTTGCCCCTTTCCTGGAGCTCACTTGGTAGCCCAGGCTGACCTCAAACTCACAGAGATCCGCCTGCCTCTGCCTCCCGAGTGCTGGGATTAAAGGCATGTGCCACCACTGCCCGGCATCCTCCAACTGTTCTTGTGCTTGTCTTATTAACATTTTTTTTTTTTGCTTTTGATTCTTCTCAATGAATTTTAGAATTATATTGTTAGTTTTGTATGAACACCTGCTGGGAGTTTAATTGAAAGTGCACTTACTCAGTTATATTAAGGACATAGATAACATCTGTGCATCTAACTACCTAGCAATACACATAGTCTCACATATTATTTTAGCTCATGTTTACGCTTCAGCACCACAATGGAATTATTATATGCAATTACTACTCATTTTGTTGAATTTATTGTTGTTGTGAATATTTTTCCATTTAGTTGCCTATTGGATACTCATATTTCTGAAACTATGAATTATGTAAATTGATCTTTATTCCAGACACTGTATCATACATCCATAGCTGTCATGATTTTCAATTGATTTGCATGGGAAATCACGTTTCTATGAGCCATGGGACTTTATCCACTCCAATAATTGGTTTTAAGTTGCATTTCACTATTCACTCCATGACTCCTACCCCTACTTTGATATAGCTTCCAAAGTAAAGTTGTAAAGAGACAACTTGAGAGCCCTTCTTCATTCTTTACAAAAGATGTATCATTATTGACTACAGAGACTTGTACTTTCAGAAGGAATCGTTTTCTCAGGCCACTTGTAAATATGGATGTTCCTATAGTACTGGATACACACAGAAAAATAAACATGTAGACATAATCCAAGGAAAACAATTCATGAGCCATTAAAAGCTGCATATCTCAGAAATTTAAGGAATTGAAAATATGGGAGAAGCATCAATTTACACTCACTCATCTATCACATTCACCACTCCCTCCCCCCTCCACACACACACAAAAAAAATCATGACCAGATTGTTGACATCCATTCTTTGCAATAGTTCGGCAATTTTTGCTTTAACAAAGTATGGTAGAGAATACTTATTGGAATATGTCTTTTCTAATATTGATAGATAAATGTGTAAATTCCACTATTTGTGTGCTTATGAATAGTGATTTTACTGGTCTGAATAATGGATATTTCACATAACTTGTCTTGTTAATATGTGAGAATAATCATACCAGAAAATACCTAAATGCTTATAAATAGAATAGGTGTACTACCGAACATTTGCGTGGTCATGCATTTGTTTAGTAACTGTGGCCAACAAATTGCCCAGGTCAGTTATAGTGTAGGATGGGTAGAGAATCTTTGTCACTTCATATTTTTATCTCTACTGGTATTTTCAAGATTATTTTTAAATTCAGTAAGTTCAGTGGCTTCGAATAGTACATCATTTTAGCTGTAGTGTGCATGACAATGTGATTCATAAGTTGAACATGTTGCAGAAATGGCATTTATGTATTTTTCCATCCAGGATGCTTCTGCAACCTTTAGGTGTTTTCAATACTTTTGTTCATTACAGATTTGTAGTCGATGCTTACATACTTCTTGTATGATCACCAACTGAAATTCTTAGTTGGTAAGTAGGTCATGTATTAATAAATACTTACAGTCTTTCATACTTTTTCTCAGTTACATTTTATTGTGATAACGTCATGGTTCTTTACCACTGATATTACGACTCTTCACCACTTAGATGCATCTGAGAAATATGTGAAAATATGCTAGTGTGGTTAGCAAGGTTAACTTTTTAAACACCCATTTTAAAATTATATGAAGATGTTTATATATGATTTATTAAAACACTTATTTGTAAGATATTTTAAATTTACTAGGCAAGAAATAATAATGTTTTAAATAATGATAATTTCTCTTTACTACCTTAATTTATTGCTAAACTCAATGATCTATTTATTCTTCAGTGTCTAATAGAATGTATTATATAACCATCTTGTTATTTCCAGATTGCATTGGAGAGCCTCCTTATTTTTCATAGATGTTTGTGGTAAGCCTTCTTTTCCTTTGTTTTATTCTTTTATGGGGGTTATATTATCTAAAATGTAAAATAAAAAATGTGTTCCTAAATTCTGGATCATTTTGTTTTAGCTGTTAATGGTATTTGGATATATTACTGTTGGTTGCGTTTTCTATTCTGTAGATGCTATTCCTTCACAATTCTTTCATTCTTTGTCTTTGCCATGTTGTTTGTAACAGCAGACTATAAGACCCTCCCTAAACAGTGGTTATACCCTGTTCCCATGGAAGTGTGGTGCACAGAGCTACCAGAATGTAATTTTTGGGTCACTCTGTTTCTGTTATTTCTCACAGGCTGATGGACATATATAAAAATTCTCTTAGCGCTTCTAAAACTCTCCATTCACAACCTCTTCACCTGAGAAACTTACCTCTTCACTTGATAAACTTAATGTAAACTTCTTTGAGAAGCATGCAAAGTACATGTATGAATCATGGAACTATTGATAATGTATTATAAAAAGCTATTGTACAACAATTATTTTACATATATAATATTATTAAAGAGGTAAACCTGCATGCTAATAGGGTAGACACAGAGCTTGTTAAACTATGTGAGTTTATCTTTTTCTGTGAGGCCCTGAAGGTTTTCTTACCTTATGTTTAACAACTTGCTGTAGTATTCTGTTAAATAATACTTATTTATGTATTTCAGAATTCAAGATTCAAAGCAAGCAATGGAACATTGCTTCAACATCTACTTTACCCTTCCTTCCTACAGCCAGCTGATGTTACAGACATATTTCCTCTTCAACTGTTTGTTAGAATCCCTGCCAACCCACCCACTATTATGAGGTTTGCCTCCTCTTGTTCCCTTTCTATAATAAAGAAAAATTTTTTAAGATCTAATTTTTTTATTTAATTTTTTTAACATACTAACCACAGTTTCTTCTCCCTCCCCTTCTCCCACGCCCTCAACCCCTCATCCTCTCCTCAGGGAGGGTAAGGCCTCCCTTGGGGAGTCAACAAAGTGGGCATATCAAGTTGAAGCAGGACCAAGCCCCTCTCCCTGCATCAAGGCTGAGCAAGGTATCTCACCATAGGGAATGGGCTTCAAAAAGCCTGTTCATGCACCAGGGATATATTCTTGTTCCACTGCCAGGGGCACCACAAACAGATCAAGCCAATCAACTGTCACCCACATTCAGAGGGCCTAGTTCAGTTCCATGCAGGTTCCCCAGCTGTCAGTCCAGAGTTCCTGAGCTCCCACTAGCTTGGGTCAACTGACTCTGTGGTTTTCCCCATCATGATCTTGACCGTAATTGCTCATATAATCACTCCTCCCTCACTTCAACTGAACTCTAGGAGCTCAGCCCAGTGCTTAGCTGTGGGTCTCTGCATCTGCTTCCATCAGTTACGGGATGAAGGCTCTCTAATGACAACTAGGGTAGTCATCAATCTGATTACAGGGGAAGGCCAGTTCAGGCACCCTCTCCACTATTGCTAGGAGTCTTAGCTGGGGTCCTCCTTGTGGATTCCTGGGAGTTTCCCTAGCACCAAGTTTCTCCCTAACCCCATAATGGCTCTCTCTATCAAAATAACTCCTTCATTGCTAAAGAAAACTTTTTTATGCCTTCACTCTGAAATGTTTAAGATTTTGAGAATAAAGTGCTGTTTTTACTGTGATAGTATCTGAGGTAATTTTTTAATTAAAATACAGATTGTTTAATTTGATATCACATCATGAGATGTCTAATAATTTCAGACTAACTGAAGGAATTATCATTTACACTTTTCTTGAATTCAGACATCTGTCACGGCACCTTATTTACAGACTGTTTCTAATCCATATGGAAACATCATCTTATTGTCCTGATATGTGGGTGGTCATCTCCACAAACACTAGCCTTTAACCTATGGAGTGCATTAGTTTTCTGAGAAAACACACTATATATTTTCTATATTATTTGTTAGATTATATACATGTATTTAGTTTTCTGAGAGAGGGTTTCTATGTGTAGCCCTGGCTGTCCTGGAGCTCACTTTGTAGACCAGGCTGACCTCAAGCTCACAGAGATCATGTGACTCTGCCTCCCCAGTGCTGGGATTAAAGGCGTGCACTACCACTGCCTGGCCACAGTTTATATTTTTAAAGAATGACTATATAGCCATTATATATATATGAATTTCTTTTTTCCCCTAAAAGTCATAATTTAATTTGATGTTTTAAATCGTCTCTTTCTGGGAAGCAGGAGTCACCCTAGGCAGGCTCTTATAGTCTATTGATAATTTCTCTGATTCTTCCCAGTTTTCCTTAATGTTTTAAATTTTGGGTAATTCCTTAAGATTTGACTTCATTTGGATTATATTTTGCTTTTGTTTTGGTTTTTAAGAAAAGTCTACAAAGATAAGTCACATATCTTTGAATTTACTATTCATCAAATCCAAAGTTCTGGGTAGACATATAAAACATAAAATGCTTTGTTTTTCTCACAGAAATGGAATAATGAAAACAATTACAAAAATACAAACTTTTATTCACTCCATTTGAAACATTTCTGCTATATTTAAAAAGGCATTTAGCATGGGAGCCAGAGATTTAGATCAGTTTTATATTTAAACCATAAATGTCCAATATAGACTATATATGTGTGTGTGTCAGGCGTATATTAGACAATTTACATGTATCATTAAATATCTATAATTATCCTAGAAATATAGTGGCTTCATAGCTATTTCACAATTAATAAGGAATAGATCCATAATTTAAAATACTACTGTAAGTTTAAATAGATAATAAATGAGGTTTCCATTGTAAATATCTTGACTGAAAGTTGCTACAATTTGATAATACCTCTACAATAAAGATATTGGTTTTAGTTAGCTCTTTGTTGTTACGATAAAACAGTGATTAAAAACAACTTGGGGAAGGAAAGGGTCACATGACTTACAATTCCCTGTCACAGTTCATCACAGAGGGAAGCCAGGACAGGAACTCAAGGCAGGAACCTGGAGGTGGGAACTGAAGCAGAGATCGTGGGAGAACACTGTACTAGCTTGCTCTCAGGCACACAGTTAGTTACCCTTCTCATAGAGACCAGGCCCACATGCTCAGGGATGGTACCCCTCATAGTGGCTGGGCTCTCCCACATTAGTCTAGAATCAATAAAATGACCCCAAAAAGATGCCCATAGGTCAATCTGACTGAGGGAATTATTCAGTTGGTGTTATCTCTTGCTATCTAACTTCAGTTTGTGTCAGGCTTAGAGTAAAAAGTAACCAGTAGTGAATTTGAGGATTATCTAGTTTGTTTTATCTATCTATCTATCTATCTATCTATCTATCTATCTATCTATCTATCTATCTATCTACCTGTCTATCATCTGTCTATCATATCCCTACATGTGTGTATTTTTTTTTTTTTTTTTGGTTTTTTGAGACAGGGTTTCTCTGTGTAGTTTTGCGCCTTTCCTGGAGCTCACTTGGTAGCCCAGGCTGGCCTCGAACTCACAGAGATCCTCCTGGCTCTGCCTCCCGAGTTCTGGGATTAAAGGCGTGCGCCACCAACGCCCGGCACATGTGTGTATTTTTACAATAATAAATTTTATCAGCTCTCCATCACCTACAGTAAAATTGTTCAAAATATTTAGATAACACAAAGCATGCAGAGAAATGACCTGAGGATGACACAGGAGACCCCTGATGGGAATAAAGGATGAGGAAAGACCACCTTTACAAGCAACTATCACAGACAGTTTATAGAATTAAGGATATGTGTGTTGGACCTTGAATGATACATACAATTACTAAGTAAAGTAAACAGAAGTGCAATTCAGAGCAGAGGAAACACTACACATGAAAACAATGTAGATGCAAAAATGTCATAATTTAAAGTCATGTAGTTTTAACTGCTTTTGTGTTCCTATTGGGCTACTAAGATTCATTCCAATTGTAGTCAGTTACCATTGGAAGTATGGTGAAGACAATATGTTAGAGAAAGTCAGCAGTGACTAGTAATTATGCGTGCTGTTCACTGAGCATATACCAGGGGTAAGTGTGAGATGGGAGTCATAAAGTCTCTTCTAATACAACTGTTCTGGGCTGAGTGTTTATATGGATAACCCTGCCCAATAACAGCTGATTCAAATCTGATGGCTGCAAATGTATCTGGTTTTTACATAGAGTAACGCTTTAAAAATTAAATAAGAAGAAAAAACACAAAGAGCAAAAATTGTCTATGAAAGCAGTTGAAGAAGGCATTCTATCTGTGTGGAAGATTTGGGAAAAATTAGAGGGAAATTTGTCTTCTATTTATCTTTAGTATTTCAATATTTCTCTTTGCTATGACAGCTCACAAGCAAGCAGTGCTTGTTAAACTTAATGAGATGCTCAGTCTCTTTGAGACATTTATGAAAATATACAACATACCGAGAAAAACTTCCAGTTGCATTTATATTTACAAAATTGCATAATTTCACAAGACACTTAATTCAGTGTAGGAAATGGATACCTTAAAGACAGACTTACTTATTTCCTGGTAAAAACGTCTGCCCTGGGAAAAGTCCCTTGAGATCTTGAGTTGTGCTTGTACGTGCTTGTGTTTGCTCGCATGTGTGTATGTGTGCATGTGTATGTTCATGCATGAATATGTGTGTATGAATGTGCATACATGTGTGAGTGTGTGTGTGTGTGTGTACATTCATGTGTACCTATTTTTTTGTTTGCTGTTGGCTTATTTCAGAGATCCCCTTCAGAAAGAACGATTCTTGGAGTGAGTGATGAGTTGATTTTAAGAGGGACAGAAATGTTTACAGGTATTTTGTCAGTGGTAGGCTGAGGAAGATACCTATTTCTATGGAGCTTTACCAGGGTGTGATGTGAAGGGACGGCCTTTCCCAGGAGGAGATAAAGATCACAGCACAGCGACATTCTGCTTACTGACCAGTGCAGACCTTAGCGATCCCTAACTCCATTAAGGGAAGCCACTGGATATTTCACCACAGCTAGGATTCTGCCTTGCTCTCCACAGCTGCAGAACTACCCAACATACTCGATATTTTTATAAATATTAGTAGACTTTTCTTCTTGAAAGCACATTAAGCAAACGTGCTTCTCTTCTTCTCTCCCTCCATGCTTGGTTTTTTTTCTTCTTTTTTTTTGAAATCAATTTTATAACTATGACTGATATTCAGCCATAGCTAAAGTATGTCTCATGCCTTTTTGTAGTTTTTGTTTAAAATATGGTAAATAAAATACATAATTGTAAGAAAATGTAATTAATTCCTTCAGAGGTGGTGGCAGGAGGGTAGATTGTGGTACATAGTGGTCATCATGGAAAAATCAAGCACTAAAATCCTTTGTGATTAAAAAACTCACACCAGAGAGATGGAATATCTATTTTCAAAAAGTAGTAAATATTTTCAGAAGAACTTGCTTATGGCATCACCAGACCATTCATCACAGAGAAATATAACCCAGTTGACACAAAATTGATGTGCCAGTTGTTTTATTAATGTTGTGTATCTATGCTAAAACACCTTGTCCACTGAATGGAAGAACCCATGGCTTTGAATTCTGATATGAATCTTCTGCCTGGCTATGGGTGGAAACTTTATTGATTTAGCAAGTTTCTGATGTTGAATCATTTTAGATTCAGTTCCTCTGAAGATTGTGTTTAGTCAGAGAGTGAGAGAGGAAGGGAAGAAGAAGTGGAGAGGGAGAGGGAGAGGGAGGGTACTCGGGTACTCTAAAGCCAGAAGTAAAACGAGCTCCAAGGCCCCGAGACTCCTCTGATTCTACACAGAGAACAACTTCAAAGGAGGCTTTGGATAATGACATGACCATTTTTCAATTGTATCCTTCTTTTTCTTTTCCAGACTTCACAATGGTTCAGGAATTCCATATACTCATGTTCATTTTCACTCCTAAAGACCTTGACTGGGGCCTATGAAAACACTGAGTGGGGCTGGCTCTAGCGAGGGATAACCATAACTCAGGCAACAGAAAGGGCTCTCACTGGTAGGTGTGTCCCAAACGAGGGAAGGTGATAAAAGGACTGAGTCAATCATGCCTCATATTTACTTAAACCTTGTTCCTTGTTTCAGGATCAGAGCAGACAGCAGCTGAAAGAGGGAGACCAGCGCCCTAGAAGGGTTTAAGCCAGAGACTCCTCTCCATGATTTACTCCTGGGAATAGGAAGGCCTGATTAGATAAAGTCTCCCAAAGTTCCTAGTGTCTTTTCCTAGACATTTTAGGCACACTAATATAATATAAATGTGAGTACACTGACAAATAGAAGAAGATAACAACATTTCATCTAAATTCTATGAAACTTGTGAGTTGTGTAAACTATGCATCATTTATTGGAACTTTATTTCAAAGAAGGCTTAATCTAGAAAGAGTCTAATGACTCCTGAAAAAAATAAAATGTACTCTTAAAAAATAATCTGTGGTAAACAGAACATGCACATAACTACCAAAACATTGTGTGTGTGAGTGTGTGTGTGTGTGTGTGTGTGTGTGCATGTGTGCATGCAAAATGTATTATATTGGCAAAACATGTGCTTGCCCCCCACTCCTTCTCCCTTATAGTTTCTTTTAAATTCACTATACAAGTGTCTCTTGATAGTCTGTAGAGTTATATCCTCCAAATGCTCATGGTTAAGTTGAAAATATCATGAGATAAAAATGAATTTAGAGATAGTCTTGGTGGTTCACATCTATAATCCAAGCCCTGAGGAATCTTGGAAGGAAGATTGATTGCTTGAGGCCAGCCTTAGGAGCTACATGAAGACCCTGTCAAAGAGAATGCACTCAGCACTTCAATCCCCCTGACCAATCAAAGGTCAGGGCTTAGGAGCTCAGCAACACAGTGCCCTGCAGAGCATCTGTGGTTCACTCTGTTATGCATGGCTTACAGGCTATTCAGCATCTCTAAGTACCCTGCAGAGCATCTGAGGTTCACCCTGGTATTTATGGCTTACCGGCTATTCAGCATCTCTAAGTACAATGCTGCATCTCCCCATCCCTGTAAAGATCAGAAGTCAAATCTCAACTAGGTCGCTTGCTGATTGTGTGCTGATTTTTAACATTGTAAAAAGGGAAGATGGTCTTAAGATTTAACTCAGACATGGAACTCCAGTTTTGTTTCATCTCTAAGAATTCTGTGCTTTCTACTTTCTCTGTGACACTTCTTTTTACTTATTATTTTAAATTTTTGAGATGATCATAGAACTACAGCATTTTTTCCTTCCTTTCCCCCTTCAAACCCTCCCACACACCCCTCTACACCCTGTTTCAAATCCATGGTCCCCTCCACCCATTGTTATTGCATGCTTTGAGAGAGATGTTTAGACAGAAGTTAGCTAGATAAATTTCTCTGTTCATCTAATATTTGCTTTATTTATTTGCTTGTCTCGTTATTAACATTTTCTTCTCTCTTTTTTAATCGAGAAGAACACAGGCACACAGGGCGTGGGGCATGATCCTTCACACTGGGCAGGTGTTCAACAGTGTCTGAGTACTGATGAAATACGTGAAAGCGGTACTGATGTGGATGTGGAGTCCTTCAAATTCCTATTGTGAACACCTCATGTGATACTCATTTCCTTCTAAATAAGGGAAAATGTTTGAAGATTTGAGATGTGTAAAGATTCTTGCGAGGAGAAAGGTGTTACTCAGAAAGCAGTGGGAGCCAGGAACTAAGGAAACAAGCCAGATGAATAAAAATAATTTACCAATCCGCAGGCTGAGCTACGGACTGCTAAGCAAGGCTGCTGGACACCTGTTGGATTTTGAAAGGACTTCAGGCGTGCTTACACATCTCCATTGCTGTGCCCAGTTTCTAGTGTCAGTGGCATTCTGGGAAGCATTCAAAGAATGCAGGGTCACCATGGCAACTGGTTACAGTATTGCCAAGAAGAAGGAACAGAACAGACAACAAGGGGCAGCACGCAAAGATTCATCTTCCAGAACCTTCCTAGTAGAGGCAGGCTCTCATCTAATGCTCCCCAGTGGTCAAGATAAGGAAACAAAAGTTTAAAAATACATGTGAAGGGGATATGAGGAAGCTTTAGAACTCCTATATGCCAACATTTCTGTTATTACAACAAAAGTAATAAGTTTTTTGCCATTCAATAAATAGTAAATTAATACTTTACCCCTGCCCAAATTTGGTGTAAGCAGTTAGAATAATGTGCTGTCTTGTGTCTCCCAACTTTGTAAAAGCAGAGAGTCAGACAAAAGCTCCAGTGTCCAGTTAACTTTATGTGCCTTAGCATGTAATTATTCCTTTGATCTGAGAAATAAAAATAGTCCATCATTACACATCTCACAGTGGAAATGTTTGCATTGAGTTAAGAGGTGCCACTCCCCGGGGGTTATAAAACCTGCTTAAAGTGACACACTCTGCACCTTCTAAATAGACAATCAATGGTTTCAGGACACATTTGTCCCCTGATCTTCAGTGTCATGGGTACCTACTTTGCATAGCTGAATCTTAAGGAGCCAATTTGGCCTCATTGTTTGCACCTGCTGTTCCCATCTGAAGTATGGGCATGCCTGTTTCAGATTATGAATCAGTTCAAACACGTTAAATGAGGAGCCAGTCTTGAAAAAGTAAGAGATTACTTTCCAGTTGTACAGACGCTGAAGTAAACTTGTGTTAGCCGAGGTGAGGAGTCGCAGCGGTGGCAGCCTTGGAGTTACTTCAATATTATAACTACAGTTCTTTGTCTTCTGTGCATAATTTTCTGTTCTGAAGCCAGGAATTCACACCTCTCTTGTATCACCAAGATACATTTTTTTTCAAAGAATTTTCAACAGGCATAGTTTTCAAAATAATTATCATTATCATTAGCAAGGTGTCTAGATAAAATATAGAGCAGAAGAGTCGGAGTATGTATATTTTGAAACCTAGCCTCTAAATTCCCCATTGTCAGTCTCCTTATGGCGCTCAGTTTATGAATGACTTCTATAACTACATAAATTAGAAATGTGTGTTTGGGCTCATACTCTAACATTGGTTTTGTTTTCCAGTAAGTCGTGAGCAAAGGTTGGAAAAAAGATAAAGGAGAAATCAAGTCCTGCTTTGACTGTGGGGAAGCTCTGTTGTAGAGCAGATTCTGGCCATATTTTAGACTCTGTTGCTTAATCCCAAGCTCAGCACAGCGAACAATACAAAACAAAGAGGGAAGAAAGTGTTCTGATGTAGCCCTACTTTATAGCTCCTTCTTTGTGCAGCCTTTCACTTCTTAGCAATGTCAAAAGGGGCAAGAATGCCTTGTTCTAGAGACCCAAAGGTTAAAATAGAACAAAAGGAGATGCAGGGAGATTACTTGTAAAATCTTGACTTCCTGTGGTAGATACCTTCTACAAAATTGCCTGTTTTATATTTCTTTTAATTGAGTAAGTATTTTCAGAGAGGAGCTCATCCTAGGCTAGTCCCTACTCACTGTAATCAAGGATAATCTCTGGTTTCCTGTCTCCATCTCCTAGATGCTGGGGTTAGAGATGTGTACAGCATGTCCCTTCTTAGGAAGCCCTGGGAACTGACCCCAGCCAGGGTTTCCCGTGTGCTAGTCAAACACTCTATCAACTGAGCTATCTTTCCAGTCCCAAATCAACCATAGCCAGTCAATAGTCTCCTTTATAAATGCACCATCAGCACCTCCTCAAAGGCACAAAATGTGGTAGTTTTGTCCTTGCTTTTTTTTTGGTGAAGTTTGGACCCCATTAATGTCTAGATTATATATAACACAGAGACACCCCCTTCATGTTCATAAGAGTAATGGGTGAAAGAAATCCAAGACCAAGAAATTTAAAACCTCTGGTTTCTACCATAAAATGTTCAAAAATGCAGCTTTCACTTTATTAAAATAATACTGTATTGATTTACTTTAATCAACATGCAATTTTATTCCATGCTTTCTGTGTACAGAAGTAATGACATTTTTGAGATTGAGTGGCTGTGAAAGAAAATTCAAAACCTCTCATACTATATACTTAATCTCCATGGGTTACAATAATTTAAACAATCTCTCTTGTCATTGTGAGTATTTATTGCATTGATAGTCTATAACCTGTTGTTTAAAAATTCACAGAAAATAACCTGACTCTAGGTGTGCAATAGCATAATAAGTTAAATCACCTAAACGCTTCACACAGTGTTAAGAAGACATTGTTTACCAGGTATAAATAATACAGGGAAATAATAAGTGCAAGCTGTAAAACTCCAAGAGTACCTGGGGTGGAGCAAAGCCAGTCTCACATCTTTCAAAAATGATGAATGCTGCATGGCTGTAAAGTGAACCTTTAGGTATTATTTATCGATTTGTTATTGTTTTTAATTATTTGTCTGGCTGTCATGACTTTGTGCATGCAGGTGAAGTGCCTGCCGAGTTTCCCTCCCTCAAGTCCTTCCAGATCCCCTCCCCTCTTTTCCCACTCAACTTTAAGTTCTTTCTCCAGAAAACACAATACAACAAAACCCCTCCAAACCAAGAAAACAAAACATCACCCAAAAGAAAAAAAATCAAAACAAAAACAAAAAACTCACAATACCAAAATTTAACCAAATAAAAGCGCGCGCGCACACACACACACACACACACACACACACACACACACACACACACACCCCAAAACCCAACAACAACAACAAAAGAACAAAACTGTGGAGCCCATCATATGTTGGTTAATTCCTCGCAACATGAGGCTGGCCCGGGAGTGGTTGACTCCAGTATCACTCCACTGGAGAAAATTGATTTTCCTTCTCCCAGCAGATAGATATAAATGACAGTTCAGTTGTTAATCTTTACCCTAGTGGCTAGGTTTTCATTCATTTATTCACTCATTCATTTTTTAGATATAACAAGATAAAATATGACAAGATAAAATAAAAACTGTCACATTGAAATCAGACAAGAGAAACCAACGAAAGGATAAGAGCCCCCAAAAGGCAAAAGAACCAATGACCCACTCATTTGTACAGTAGGAATCCCACAGAAACACTGAAGTGGAAACCATGATATAAACACAGAGGACTTGGTACACACCTGTGATAGCTCCTGGCACACTAAGAAAAATAGAGTTTTATATACTCTTCTTGAGAACATACAGTCTAGAATATGTCGTGAAAAAAAAGGAGAAGCAATATAAAGTCTGTCATTAGAAAGTGGAATAATATCACATAAAACAGAATAACTTTCATAAATTCACATAGATATCTATACCTAGTCATTTCCTAGGACAGTCACATTTATTTGTAGTATACACAGTATTTCCTCATTTTGTCTGTGAAAGTGGTTTAACGGTCTCTTAAGTGAGGAGTTAGCAGTAATACTGACCTTAAGTTGGTTTTGCATAATTATACACAGAAATATGAAATATCTTATATTTATTTATTTTGAAAAGACAATCAAATAATATGCTATGAACTGGGTAAGAAATTATGATTTTGTAGGCTGAGGAAGTTACAATGATCAAACTGAGATAAATGTGCAATAATACCACTAAATACTTCTGATCCAAACATTAGAATGTCTTGTTTCCTAGACCTTTTTGGTAGTATGTATAATGACACAATGAGTGTAAGGAGAATATTTAGGACATATTTATTTGTTTACTAATTTGGTTATGAAAAATCAACTATATAATAGAAGATATATTTTGGATTTATTTATATATGCATGTGCTTATTTTGAGATAGGCTCTGGTTAGATGCTCAGGCTAGCTTTGGACTCATTATCATCCTTCTTAGTCTCCCAAGAATTTAGGATTGGAAGTGGGCACCTCTGTGCCCAGTTTAGAACTCTGCATAGTTGTTATGGCTACTGTCTTTCTTGAGAGCTGTATACTAGTTATGAGTTTCATGTTTTCAGTACTTAGTGTCCAGATAATTTTTCAGATTCTTGTTCTGCTCATAAAAGTCATGGTGGATTAGAAGGAAGTTGACAGATTAAAAAGCTCTAGAAACAATTAGTGTTTCACAGCTAAACAGTTTTTAGGTTACTGAAAAAAAATACTAGATTAGAATGGATGGAGATGATATATGACTGAGTGCTAAAAAGTGTCAATAACCAGTCTAGGAAAGAAAACCCCCCAGTCAGTCCACATAGTATACATTAACTTAGAAACCACTGGTATAATTTCAGTGTAAGGTGATAAAATATTTTCTCAGCCAGCCTTGCTTTGAAAATCTATCTCAAGCTTCCAGCTGGTATGTTACATAGACATAGTTTTGCTTCTTCTGTCCCTCCTCTCTCTCTAGTTTCTGGGTTTCCCTTTTCCCTTAGAGTTATTCCTCATGCTCACTAGCACCATGAAATGGAGCTGTCTTGATGTTAAGTATGCAGACTGAGTCACAAAGATTGTAAGGGCACCTGTATGTGAAACCACAGTTGTCAAACGTAGGACTGTGTGGTGTTTTAGGATACATTCTGTGTCAGATATACCATGTAGAAACTCCAGTCTTAAAGACAGAAAGGAATAACGGTTGTCAAATATTATCAAGTGAAAAATTATATATTTTGGTGGAATACTGTGCTTCCTTTAACTTTAGTTAATTTTCTTCTAGTCAATAGTTTCAAAATAAATTTCATAATAATATCTCTGATATATATGCTTGCTTTTAATATTGGTTTAGAGATGAATCTGGTAATGTACTTTTAGAGGGAACAACAGTCTTTCTGGGTCCTTTTCGTGACATTTGACCTGGAAGTACCTGACCTTTTCAGGATGAAAGCGTCATACACTGTATGACATGATCTGAAACACAGGCTGCTGGAAACAAGGAAAAGCATTGTGATGTGTGTGAAGCTTCTTGTAATGCCATATTTATATTTTTAAAAGCCCAGAAACTCAATGGATTCTATGTACAGAAAGTTCCAATGGGGAGAACTTCCATGCATGACAAGTTCACAGCTGCCAGGCTACACCTTTCCTCAGCAGACTTCTGCTGGAATGGACATGAGTGAGTCTGGAATGTTCTCCTTGCCATCTGCTTAGTTAAAAAAGTTTCCATTCTCTCATTTATGCTTCTGTACATTTCAAGTCTTGCCTCTTTTCTACAACCAGATGGGCATGTAGGGGTTTGTGGAGCATGATAACTTTCTGATTAGACCAAACATGTACCTCATATAATGGCATCTGGAGGACTGATGTCCAAAATTTATTTGTATGACATGAGATAGCATAATGGAACATAAATTATGTATGTATAGTTCATAAAGCCCATGTTGAATATTGGCCCCTATCTCCTTTGGGATAGACCCAAAAATATATTATATCATAGAAGCAGGTATCAAGGAAAGAAATTTTGAAGGAGATGACAGAAGAAATAAATTGAAACCTTAAAACAAATAATACTATATATTTTAACTTTGGCTAAATATTGCAAAAACCAAAACACTTGAACATATTGTTAGGTCTGTTCCAGTGGCCTGGAAAGGGATCTGTGTGGTTAAAAAGTCCACAATGCAAGCGAGCTCCACAGGAGATAACTTAAAACAGGCTTAAAAAGAAGTCCAGGTTTTGGAAGTGGACTTATTTTTTTAAAGGATGTTTTTTTTCAAAGGCTATGTTCTAAAATTCCTCTGACCATGAAGGCATAAGGATTTGGCAAAAATCTCCTGTTTTCAAGAAAGTTGCAAGTCACTAGAATTTTAATTAATAGCCATTAATAATTAACGATGAATGTGGTTATTAATTTATGGTAAAATGGTTATCTAAGCACTATAGAAACGAAAGCTTAGCAACATCAAGCACTGTAATTCTACTGAGGAAAATCTATGATTCCGGAGCTAAAAGAATTGATTTCTCACACTGTTCTGCGAGCAGTCGGGAAATATTCCTTGTTACACACATTTTTAAAGTTTCTAAAATCAGAAGGGAAACTATTGCATAATTTAGAGGTGTAAGAATTCATTTAATTCAGACACCAGGTGGGAACCAAAAGAAAAAAGAACTCTGATCAATAAAGGGAAGGGAAGAAAGAGGGGGCGGGAATAAGCTTAGGGGAAGGAAAGCTAAGGGAGAGGAAAGAGAAAGGGGAGGAAAAGGAAAAGGAGAGATCTGCAAGAGGGAAGGGGAAGGAGGTGGAGGGGGAGAGAAGGGGAAGTGGAGAGAAGGAGTATGGGGAAAAGGGTTGAGGAAGGAAAGCGAAGTGATTAAAAAGAAAATTTGTGTTAGAAGCACAATCCAGTTCTAATGAACAACAGAGATTCTCGTCATCTGTGCATCTGGATGTTAAAACTACTCTTGGAGCCTGTTAACTACAGTGAATCACAACAGGGAAGCAAATGCTGACAACTTGAACTACATCATGTCCTTACTGGTGGAGAAGATCAGAAGTGAGATGGTATGGCTGGCCTTAGCTGTGTTGCTCAGCAAACAGAGCATAGCTCTCAGGAATAAGGGCACAAGAGAGACGAATGCCAGAGCGCTTTATGATGCACTTACTGGTTTCTGACTTCAGTGGTCTACAATGGCAGTGAGCAAGGGGTGGAAAAAGTCCTAGCTACGAGGCACTCACTTCTGTCCTGGAACTGGAACCTAAGAGATCAATCAAAGCATGACTGTAAAGGACAAAGGGGATTTCAGATGTAGCCTCCTCGGGAAAGTTCAGAAAAGAGAGGGATCTAGTTACTAAGTCAAAATGTACAGCAGAAGGTTCTCACTTCTCCACCCCACATCCTGTCATCTGCGCCTCTAGGACAGGCACAGAATAGCAAGAAGTGATGCTACCCTCTCTCTGTGGTGTGGTTCCTCCACAGCCAATTTGGAGGGAGTAAATTCTGAATACAAAGCTTACTATACCTACACCCAGGGAATGCTTAACTCTGTGTTTTACAGATTTCTCCTAGGAAATGATAATGGGTATTTTAGAGAAATAAATCGGACTGTGACACAGTGTCAAGAATCCAGGTTTACTTTTGTTTTTGCAGCTCTTATTATTGTTATTACAAACTTAATATTATTAAAATTAATAAACATATTGACTGCAACTGGCACTCAGATACTAAGAAGGGAGTTTTCGCTGAGATGAGCCTTAAGAAGAAGAAAGCCCCAGAGAGAAAGGAAAAGACCACTATGACTAGGGTGAGAGTGTAGATAAGAAAGTTTCTTTGAAAAGATGTCAGTGCTTCCCTGCTGAGGGGGTTCCTGTAGGTGTCAGGTAGGGAAAGAACCCCAAAGAGGTAAGAATGGAAATTTGATTCAGGTTGACTTTGTCAACCTGAATCAAATTTTGGGGAGTCTGACACTAGGCAATTTATTGCCAGTATATTTAAACACAATATAACCTGGAAGTTTCCTGGTATAATACAATCCCCAATGCACAAGAAAGCATAATTACATCGAAATTCGACTCAAGGTGTGTGCTATTTCTTCCAAGAAAATGAGTTCTAGAGATAGGCTGCCTGTACTAGCTTAAGGGCCCAGGGAAGGATCTGGCATGGTTTCAGTCATACATAATATAGAGGTCATTTGGGCTATTAGCCATCTCTGGTCCTGGTTGGGGAGCTTGGGATAGTCCCCAGCTGTACAGCTAATGTAAAGGTCATTTAGATTACTAGCTACCTGTTTTCTGGGTTGTAGGAGCCTGATATGGCCTGACCCAACGAATAATGCAGATCATCAGGCTGTTAATCACCTCCATTTCCCAGTTTTCTGAATGGAAGGAAGAACAGGTTCTATGTCCATTCCTTTGAGAGGACTGTCATGTGTGCTTAATATTCCTGCTTTCCCTGTAGATCTGTTGGAGCAAAGACCTTTGTGCTGCCAACACCCTGCTATTTAGTAACTTCTGTCCTTAGCACTGACCTGAGTGAGTCAAATACAGTTAAGCCCTCAGGCAAGCTCTGGGGAAAGATACTTGGAATTCATTGCATATCAGAGACTATTTGTGACATATATGTAAGTGAAGAATGTGCTTGAGTCTTAGCAGAGACAGTGTATCACACCAAGAATTATATTATAGACAATCAAAAGATTGATTGAGCTGGCATGCCAAGCTCAGGTAGGGGATAGGCATATAAGAAGTCTGCCTTTGTGTTAAAATTTAACATAAGATGATCTCAGACCAGAGAGAAACTCAATCAGGACTAAGTGAGTTTCTGTATCTGAGCAGTTTTGTGTACCTGATAAAATTGTACCACCTTTCAGACTCAGTGTCCTCCATGCAGAATGGGCCTAATGAAGCCATATGTCTCGTAGGTGTACTGTGAAGACTAGACAGGAAGTCTGGGAAACTGAAATGGCATCACACATAGTAACTGTGCATGTAAAATCACCAATGATGCTATTTTTATCAATAAACTTCCAGAAAATAAAGACGTTTAACTCCAAAGTTTAGGAAACTAAATACATAAGAAGAAAAGTATTATCTATATAAAGACTGTCCTTCAAATGGATCACATCTATGTGAATAGAAAATCCCAGAGTGCAAAGCTTGTATGTTCCTGTCCTAATCTCAGATCATGAAGCATTAATTGTGGTACAGTATTTAGCACAGGCTACTGGTCCCAGAGGTATTATAAAACATTTGCTAAGCCTAATTTTTTTTATATTAGGTTACTGAAAAACTCCAAGGAGTGACAAGCATTAAGTTCAAACCTCCAGTGTAAATAGTTGATAATTTCTGGTTATGGGCGTGGAGATAAAAACTTAAGAAAATTGGTAAGAAATAAAATTAAAGAATGGGTAAGCTTTGGAAGCAAGAAGCACTGGAAACTGACAGCAGGTCTGCAAGCAAGCATATGAGACATAGAGCTCCTAAAACAGTGAATTTTCTACCGTGAGGTATCAGTGGGCTGCATCCAATTTATCTTTTGACAAATGGGCTTAGACCTTTAGAATAAGAACGGAGTGGGGAAGTACTTTAGGAGAACATTGGCTGCAATGTTTAACAGAATCGCTTCAACAAGGAGATCTTTATGAGACACAGCAAAGGTTCCTATTATATTAGACTCCATAACTATCAATAGAAGCATCTGCATGGAGGCTCAGGGTTGCTTGTGTTGCAGAACTGCCTCAGGAGCTAAAGGACTTCCAACGCTAAATGTGACCAGCATTAAATGTCATCTGATTCCAGAAGCAGCCACAACAGACTGCAAATGACAAAGTAGGCAAGTCTGCCAAAGTTTTGTGTTGCAGAGTTCCCGTTTTCCTCTGAAGGCTGCTGAAATCGTAACTATAAAATTTTATAACACATCCTCTTCTGCTTCACTGCGTAACGAAAACAAAGGAACGAGACAAACTCCTTCAATCCCAAGAATTAACACTGTGCTTGCTTTACTTAATCCATCAACAAGGAAGAGTGTAGAAATCTCTGAAATGACATAAAATCATTTAATTACCTATAATAGCAGCACCACTAGACTAAGACAGGTGAGCAGAGGGTAAGTGAGACAGAGTCAAGAGCTGCAAAGAGGCAACAACGAGCTGAGTGTAACATCATAAAGAAGTAAGGATTTGGCAGTTGTCTTTAGTGTGGCAAATTTGTCATGTTACGCATACATGTGTTGTATGACACCAGAGAGATACATACAAACTCTTCTCATCCCAGATAGGGAACCGATGACAGTTTACTGGGGTTACTTACAAGAGTATTGGTGAGTAGACTAGTTATTTGAGGAGCGTGGTTACATCAAAGGCAGCTCACAGAAAGCATAGACCAGTACTGGTGACAACTCATAAAAGCGGGAACCCTAGATTTGTCTGTAAGATTTGTGGGGCTTTGACAGTTTAGAGCGCCCCCTTCCTAACTGCTTATTAATATCTGGGAAGTGGGAACTTTGTGAGTCTTGCAAGTTTCAGAGACTCCCTGAGACTCATGACTTCTCTTGGGTCTCAATAAGCAGACCTTTAGAATTTTCTGAGTCCCTGTGAGCTTCCCTAGAGGATGGAATATTTCAGGACAGCCAACAATTGCCAGGGTGCTATGCCCCTAAGATTTACTTGAGCATCAGAGCATCAATGGGTAATGTTCAAAATATTTGTCAAAGAAAGTAAGGAAAATTCATTTTCAACAATGTCAATAGCTTCTGGAAATAGGATTAAGATAGAGATATGGGAATTTAAGGTAAACATGTGCCCTAGAAAATGTTTTTGGAAAAAGACCAAAAACATTAGAGAAATGGCAGCCAAAAATAAATAAGCATATAAATAAATAGTAAAATTGACTGTGTCCAGCTTGTCATATAGTTTTATATTGTGGATTGTTTCTGTACAATGCTGCAATGCCACATGCCCTGTTCTCATTACTTAAAAAAAATCCTCCATTCTGAACTGTATAATTATTTGTTGGAGTGATACTTTTAAGTGAGTAAAGTTATAAAAGGAAAACAAACAGTTACAGAGTGGAAATAAAATTTCTATAAGATTATAAATCAATATTAAGGAAGTATAAAAATAATTTTCAAGAGCTGGTAGTGGAAATGTTAGTGGGAGTAGGGGAGTGCTGTGGAGACCTTTACATTTCTGAAAAGCAGTCTGAGTGAAATATAAAGACACCCATGATAAAAAGCAACTCCAGTGAGTGGAAGTCAGAGGGCAGCAAGGGTATGCCACACGAGCTGTGCCCGGATGGAAGCCATCCCCTAGGGAAGTTGAGCCAAGCTGAACTGTTCAACCAGAAAGAGGCTTGTGGCTTGAGGCACTCGTACAGAACTTCGTGTGAGAAGAGGAGTATAGCTGGTGTCTGTAAAACCAGGAAGGCAAATGAAAACTTGAAAGGTTAGTTGAAGCTGGACTCAGAACAGGGAAGTGTTCAATATTCCAAAGGCACTAAAAACACACACCTAAATACTCTGCTATACCTAAATGGAATTTGCCTTTCGAAAACTGAATGAATGTCTCCGCCACCCAACAAAAGGAATAGGAAGAAAATAAGCATAGAGGCGTGGACCTGTTTTGGAGCATGAGGGCATATGAACACAGTACTAGAAAACACACTGCTCCAAGACTACAGTGCAATATCTCTTAGGCCACTGTATTCCTGTGAGTTCTCTCACAACAAAACCATTGTCAACAGGCATGGTATCTGACACTTACAAAATATATACCTTAGGCGATTACTCACAAATCAGATCACTCACCCTGCTAGGAAAGCCTCAATAAATGTGGTAACTATTGACACAGGGCGTGTGACAGAGGGATGCTGGGAACAGGACCGTGGTGCACATCATGAACATGAGGAAACAGCTCTGTGGTAAGTGTGATGCTTCAACTGCAATTCCAGCATCCAGGAGCTTCAGGAGGAAGGACTGACACAGGTCGAAGCCAGTTACGGCTGCATAGCCAGACCGGATCTCAAACAAAATAAAACAAAACAACAAAACCTAGCAGAAAATAAACAACCATATCAGGAGCAATACAGTTAAAAAACTAAAGGACTCTCTTTCAGTTACAAAATCAGTAATGGTCACCTCAAGGTGATATTTAGGAATGACTGTGCTTTATGTGATTCAGGAAACAGGGTCTGTCCACTACTCTATGTGAGTGTTGATCCTGTGAAGTCAAGCTGTGGAGTTAGTCAGAAAGATGGGAAAAGGAAGTTCTAGAGTTGACTTAAGGAGTAGATTGACACTGTGAGACCTGTGAGTCATATGTATAATTGTGAATTGACTTAGGGTTTCTATTGCTGTGATAAAACACCTTGACTGAACATAACTTGGGGAGAGAAGGATTTATTTCATCTTTCAACACTCAGGTCACATTCCATTACTGAGAAAAGTCAGGACAGGAACCAAAGGCAAGAACCTGGAGGCAGGAACTGATGCAGAAGTCATGGAGGAACACTGCTTACTGGCTTGCTCCATGTGCCTTGCTCATCCTTCATTTGTTTTCAGCCCAGGATCACATGCCCAGCTGTGGCACCATCTGCAGTGAGCTTGTCCCTCCTACATTAATCATCGATCAAGAAAATGCACTACAATCTTTCCCACAGGCCAGTCTAGTATTGTTATGTTTTCAATTGAGGTTCCTTCTTCCAAAATGATTGTGTCAAGTTGACATAAAACTAGCCAGTACAGGGGTCTTTGTGATAAAGTAAAGAACACATTGGAATGCCTTCCCATAAGGATACAGAGTCCATGTCTCTGATGTGCTGGGAACAGTTGCTCCTGTAGTTGCGGCTTCCTGACATTCCCACCATGGTGTATGTGTTCAGGGCATCACAAGTGCTGAGGAAATAAAGTGTTATCCACAGCTCTATAAATCTGACATGACCTAAGGAAACCAGACGAGGATCCTCTAGGACATAGAGAACCTGTCAAGCCAATGTGAAGGCAGTGTATGGAACACAGTCATGAGCACGCTATGAAGAGTGGCAAGAGCCAGACGGACTAGGACTAGAGAAGGGTGAGCTGGAGTCTGTGTTAACACACTTAAATATTGTCATTTGTGTAACCGGGGGCAGCAGACAGAAGCAAGCAGTAAAAGTGTGCAAACAAAACAGAACTTCGGAAAGGTGATCTTAGTGATCGGGGAGAGAAGGCAACAGGAGACGAAAGGCCAGTGAAAACACCCTGACACCTTCAAAAGTTCTGAGCGCTTTCTTTGAGATGGAGGTGAAAAAAACCTGAGGGGAAAAATATAGTAGATATAAACTCTAATCTTTGGCTAATGTTTGAATATAGAATGCAACGCAAAATGTGATAGCTCCTTGAGGCTGCCCCCAAGGGCATGAGCTCAGACCAAGATCTTACACACTGAGTAAGGACAGCCAAGAAGAGGACATTGGTTCTATATGAGGCTTTGGTTTAGCATGTCAGTGATCCCTTTAAACATCACAGAATGAAGAGAGATTGAGCACACAGTGTTGTGGAACAGTATTTTAATTATGCAAAGATATGTTACATTTGTTTATGCTGCAGAATCTTACTTAATTGTGTAAAGGTGTGTTACAATTGTTTGTGCTGCATCTGTCTAATTATGTAAAGAGGTGTTACATCTGTTTCACCTTGCCTACCTACAGCACCTGATTGGGCTAACAAAAAGCTGAATGGCCTATAGCTAGGCAGAGAAAGGATAGGCGCGGCTGCCAGGCAGAGAGAATAAACTGGGAGATAAATCTAGGCTCACAAAAGGAGGGAGGAGGAATGAGAGGAGGAGAGAACGAGGAAGACACCGGGGCCAGAAGCCAGGCAGCTGCCAGCCAGGTACAAGAAACGGTGAAAGCAAGATCTGCAGAAAGAAAGTAAGAATGGTAATAAGCTCTGAGGCAAAAGGTCGATAAAGAGAAACAGGTTAATTTAAGTTAAAAGAGCTAGCAAGAAAAGAGCTAAGCTAAGGCTGAGCATTCAAAACTAATAGTAAGTCTCTGTGTCATGATCTGGGAGCTGGTTGGTGACCCAAAAGAAAAAGACTGGTACAACACAGCACCTCTTAAAGGAGATAAACTGAGACAGTGGAGGACAGGAATAAGAGCAAACAACAGTGTGAGTGGGAAGGGATGTGTGAGTACTACTGAGGGAAAAATAATGTGTGTAGGAGAGAAACCACAACCCCATGGTGCCGTGCTCAGTCCTGCCGAGATGAAGAACTGCCCTGGAACACAGTATCCTTGTATCAGAGGACCCTGAGCATTTCTGATCATGGAACATTATGGCCTCTTATCATTCACAAATAGTAGGTTATTAGTTCATACTACTTCACTGGTAACAGAACAACAAGAAGAGAAGAAAAACAAAATAAAAGCAGAAATAAAAAATAAAGAGGAAGAGGGAAACGTAAAAAATATAAGAGGTACTGAAAGACTCAAAGAGAATAACTGTCCAGAGGAAAATCTTGCCTGCAGGCATGTATAAGAAAGAGCAGAGAGTTGCTGAAGCCCTTCTTGCAGAAAAGGAACAAGACTCATTATTTTGACACTTTCTGAAGTCTCTCCCAGGTCCTACGCTGCTTCTTTAACCGCACTCAGCTTGCTTAAATGGCAAACATGTCAGAAGGTTTTTAAATCTCTTTAAAAGATTGCCCCAAGGTGCAGATTTCACAGAGCAAGTGAAACAGTGCACTGGATGAGCCTCCTCAGTGGGAAGGCAGTGCTGTCCAGCCCAGACCTAAGTGGTATGCCTTCCTTTAAGCACATCATTAGGACAAGCGACAGCAGGTCCTAAGAGGTAGACTGCAGACATTGCAAGGGTAGACCAGGGGTGGGGAGGGTAGAGGGGCTGGGAAGAGGACCTCAACCTCTCTGCTTCCCGTCAGGTGCTTCGTTGAACTTGCTAGCTCCATTTCTTTTTCT
>CABHPH010155712.1:28669-48087 GCA_902168325.1 Peromyscus nudipes
GAGTGCTGGGATTAAAGGCGTGCTCCACCACCACCCAGCCCTAAGTCCATTTCTTAACAGTGTATTATCTCATAAACTAGAAAAAAATTGTTATGGGTGACAATAAACCTATGATCAACACTGTGATAATGATTGATAAGGAACTTTACTCCTGTGCTTCTCAAATAATTGTTAAAACATGAGGAAAATGTGTTTACCTCCACTCGCAAAGAATCCCAATTTAGATAAAATTGGCTTGTCTAAGATTCTAGCTTATGCTCATATTCTTGGATATGAACCCAGGCTGGGGCTACTCTGCACTTTCCTACCCCTAAAAGTGCTCTTTGAGGATTGGATAATTGTCTAAAAAGCAGTAAATTCCTCTTGTCTAATAACTGCCTCACAGAAATAAGGAGATTAATCTTGTTAAGGACTCTGCATATGTAATTTCCCCATTAGTCTAAAAGCCCATGCTTCTAAAAGTCTGTGATCTCCAAGCCTTCTAATTCTTTTAGAGTGGTTTTAAGTTGACTAACTTAAAAATAAGGACACTTAGAAGTTAATAAGTATGCAGGTTAAGAAGAGAGGAAGACAGAACTCTCACTATCTGATGTCTCATGTTTCCTAATCTTTTTTTCTTTTTTCTTTTCATTTATTATTCTCTTATACAATTCATCCTGACCTCAGCCCCCTATCCACTGTCCCCCAGACCCACTGCTCCTCTATTTCCCTTGTTTCTCTTCAGAAAAATAACAGTTCTCACAGGGATAGCAACAGAACACAGCATAACAAGATGAAATAAGACTAGGCACAAACCCCCATATTGAGCCTGGATGAGGCAACCCAGTAGGAGGAAAAGGGTCCCAAGGACAGGCAAAAGAGTCAGAGACACACCTACTTCCACTGTTAGGAGTCCCACAAAAACCCCAAGCTAAACAGCCACAGCATGTATGCAGAGGACCTAGGGCAGACCCATGTAGGCTCCTCCGTGGTTGTTTCCTAGTCTTTCAGTCCCTACCTGTCTTACTTGTAGGTGATGGTAGTTAGAGCACAGTGGCTGTGACATTCTCACTGTATCTTACTGTTTAGTCACCTAGGCCATCGGGTCCAGTGGGGTCTTAATATGTTTTGGATTGATGAATGTCTTTTCTTCTCACATAGAGGATGAGTCACCACTTACAGTTAACAAAATTATCCTCATCATTAATGCATCTTGAATTGATAGATTCAATTTATACAATATTTATATTAATATAAAATATTTCAATATTCATTCTTCTTTCCCTGATTTTCATAGTCCCTTTCAGTTTGTTTTGCCATGTATTAGTATTTAACACCTCACAAATCTATTACAGTATGACTTTTTGAAATCTTTCCAGAAATGATTTGCATTTTTGACATAAGTAAAGCTCACCACAAACTCACAGATACTTCAGTTAAGAGGCAGAACACTTAAATTCATGTGAAAGCATTTGTCAATTCTCTTAAGCTAGAACTTCCATGGGCTAACACTGATTTGCCTTTGTGCATGATAACGTAAGTAGTTCACTTCAGAATAACTCAAGACATCATCAAGTTAATTAGAAAGGGACATGGTTCTAACATATTTCATACTGCATATTCGGTAGCTTTTACCATAAATCCTGTGAAGTTCACATGAATAATGCATCACATAAAGAGAGAGAAAAGTGCAAATTCCACAGAGTTTAGTCCATATTTATATGGTTTTCATACCAGTTAAGAAAGGAATATTATGAGTATGGATGGCTGCAGTAATAACAATCCATGACTGTGATCACAGGAGGCTTCCCGTTGTAGCATAATGTGACTGTGAGTTATTTGACTTCATTAGAGAGAAGAAAGGCTTGGGAAGTCACTAAGTGTGCAAGTCGATAGCAAGGGCTTCTCAATTATTAGGGGATTCTGCTCTTTGATGTACCGTACAGTCCAAGTTCCACCTTTCTTATGTTTGGATCAGGATGAATGGTTACACAGTTAACACCACACCCAGTCAATGCTCTTCAGGAAGTAATGGATGGGTCTACACTGTTAAGGATTTGTCTTTTGGTTTTGTAAGCAGTGCTTAAAGACTTGTTACCTTTGGGGCAAGAAGATGCAAGAATGAAGAAACATCACACTGAGAATCTCAGGACATTCTCTACTCAGCTTTTGAAACTTCTTGAGCGAAGATTAAATTGAAATTTGAGTATCAAATTGAAATTTGAGTATTAAATTGAAAATTTGAGTATTTCCCGGATTCTTTTGGAGTGGAATTAATCCCATGCCCCATGTCCCACATCTCCAGGTAGTATGGAGGTCACCTCTACTGACACACCAGGCTTGTTTACTTTAAAATCTTGAGTTTTCTAAGAACTGCTTGACACTGACAATCTGCCTACTTCTATCTTATGTTCCAATATTTATTTCAACTTTATTTATGTGACTTAAGTAACACTAATGTAGATCTTCGAATGTTCTCTTTCCCTTTTTCATTCAGTTTATCAAAATTAGTCACGTGCTTCTAGACCCTGGCACAGCATATGTAATCCAACACAGATAAGCATATGATATCCACTAATCTATTATTAACTCAATAGAGGCTCAGCAACTTTTTGCTCTGCTTATATAGTGGCAAATAACATTGACACCACCTTTATGGCTAGGGGCCGACTTTCTGGCATAGGAACCATGACAGCAGAGATTGCAATCTCAGCAGCTAAGGGTGCTGAGTAATTATAGGTCATGACAGGTGCATGCTGAGGAATCGCTTTTCCAAGTGTGATTTTAGTATCTCACGGTTCTCTTAAAGGTCAGACACAGGATCTATTAGTTAGGTCCTTCACAAAAAGAATGGAGGAACTGCAACTTGGACATCAGTATATCTTTCAAAATAAAGCATTTAGAATAGTTATTTTAAAAATCCTGAAGATGGCAAAAAAAAAAATCAATAAACTGTAACACCATAAAGAAAGTTTGGGCTGTGGTTTTAATTGAGAAACTTCTGGGGCATGAGTACCTGTTATAAAGAACAGGCTAGTTAATAGTTTTGAATGGAACAGTAAATGGATTAAAATAGTATAGGAGACTTCTCAGTCTTTTGCTGTTTTGTCAGAATGCACTGGATTGCTGTCTTTATTGAAGGTAACCAGGCTCTGATTACTTAATGATACTTAATGTATCACAAGAGAATCGAGCACCCAGTGAGAAGAGCGGGCAGTGCTATGAGTGACTCAGTCCTTCAGGTCTGAACCCAAGGGCAGATGCTCATCTCTGAGCTCCGATGACACCTACTATCACCCTGTGACAAAAAGTCTCTTCAACTAACACATTTCATTTTATGACCCAATGAAAAGGAACCTGTTTAGCAGTGGGGATTCTGCATATACGTTTACTGAAAGCGCCCCTTGGATTAAAAGTTCGAAGTAAAATAGCCTTTGTGTTCATCTCCTAACTAGAGGACATGGCATATATTAAGGTGGGGTGGTGGTGGCTCCTTGTCTGTACAGCAAGCTCAGTGCCTGGGTGCAACCTGGTATGGTACTTTTCAGAAAAACATCTTTCAAGATGAGTAAATGTTTCCTGGTAATGATATGAACTCTCTCACAAGTAAATTTGCCTCTCCTTTGACAAGATTAAATTTGCTTTGGGAAATGCCCTGTATTTTCTGAAAGTCATGCCTCTGAACCAACTTTGTTCTCCTCTGATGCACTTCAGACTTAATCAACATATGTTAAAGTGGCTGTTTATCTAAGCACTTCCATTCATGTTAAGTATTTGGTCCATGTTTTGAAGTAAATAATGTCCAAGACTTGGAGCTAGCTATGAAGTAGTACAGAAACACTTGGGGACATATTTCATGTGGTACAGACAATGCTTCCTGATACAGTTTTGTTTTAGGACAATGACAATAAGCAAATTGAGGTGTCAGAAAAGAATTCTAGGCCAGGTTTCTACAGAGGATACTGTGGTGGCTTGGTTGGCAGGACTTTCAGAATTGAAATGCTTTTTAATTGAAATTCCTGAAGTTTGCTTTACAGCTCTTTATCTACCCCGATAAAATTAGATCATCATTATTGCTGCATTATTTTTGTTCATTCATATGTGGGAAACATTTTTAAAATGTGTTGAGAGCTTACACATACTAGAGGTGATTTAAAGAATAAAACACACCCAGTCCTTGTCTTCATAAAATGAGCAATTTTTAGCAAGCCAAAAACAGAGAAAAAAAGTAGATGCCTGTTAGTCTCCTGGTTAGTTTCTTTATTTCAGTCTTTCTCTAAATAGAGATATCTGCACGTGTATGTGAGTGATGTGTACATATATGTGCTTGAATCTAGATTTAAAATTTGCTGTAAACAGTGAGACAAAGCATCCAGGCAAACCCTGCGTGGAAGGATCAGGGATGCTGCTGCTAAAATGTGATTTAGAGTGTGAGAAAACCCACTTATATTCAAGCAGACAACAGTGAAAACACAGGAGAAATCCCTGAGCTTGGAACAGTCCAGTTTAGGGTCAACTACACCTTGAAAGAGTACAAGGCACCCTGATCTAAGCTGGCTGGTCAGACAGAGCCTGCAACTTATCAGACCGGGGGAGGTACCGCTTTTAATTTTTTATTTCACCATTTTTCGGTTACTCTAGGACAAAATAACCAAAGGCCGTGTCATTTGTGGTACTCAACATTTTGAGGGATTACAACAAAGAGTGTGGAGGAAACTTGAAATGGAATCTGCAGAAGAGTCTTATAGTCGAGCCCGGCAGCTGAGGAGGAGGCTTACATTAAAATGCTCATATTGGAAGTAGGTAAAAATGAACACACTTGATGTATATTTTAGGAACAGGAGATGGTTGTGTATTCACTGTGAACTTTTCACATCTGTCTTTCATAACATCGTATACTTACTTGTTTCTTAAAGTCAATGAGAAGTTTAATGAACTGAATAATCTGGGAAACTAAGGAAAGATTAATGCTGCCTCAGCCTCATGTAAAATTGCATAGTTCTTATTACATTAACAAATCCATCTTTCTGTATGTTGGGATTAAGAATCACTGTCTTGAACGTGTTGTTAAATTCCCATTGTAAGGACACTGTGTTATTAACAGAAACACTTACGTGCCTATATTCTAGGTAATGCTTAGGGATCTGAGAAAACATCTGCAAGACATCCACTGAGGAAAAAACCTCCAACAAACCATGGATACATTACCAGTGAGATTTTCCTAAGTGTGTCAGTGATCTATTTGCATTTTGGAGAAAAATTTTAGCCTACAAAAACTACATTTCTTAAAATTTCTTTGCCCTCTGAATGTGGGTGACAGTTGTGTGGCTCGGGCAGTGTGTGGGGCCACTGGCAGTGAGACCGGGATTTATCTCTAGTGCATGAACTGGCTTTTTGGAGTCCACTCCTCTGCTCAGTCTCGATACAGCGGGGAGGGGCTTGGTCCTGCTTCAGCTTGCTATGCCAGACTTTGTAGACTCCCCATGGGAGACCTTACCCTCTCTGAGGAGTGGATGGGGGGTGGGGTGGGGGTTGGGCGAGAGAAGGGGAGGAAGGGGAACTGTGGCTGGTGTGTAAAATGGAAAAAGAATTTCTTTGATAAACCAGTATTACTTCAATTTGTTCGTAATCTCTTTCAATTATGTTAGGAGATATGGGATAAAAGATATGGAAAATTAAAATCTGCTATTAACATTTTATTGGTTTTTGTATGCAGTAAGGTTTAGAATAAAGGCCAATTAGAAGATTCAGAGGGTGCAGGCTCTTGCATGCAAGCCTGCCCGTCTGAGTTCTATCAGTGGAACTCACAGAAAGGGTCAGAGAGGAACAAGGACACTAATTGTCCTCTCACTTGCATAGGCACACTATGGCACGGGTACCCCTAAACACATAATACCCCACACCGATACATTTACCTCTACAGATACACTGTGGCATGATTGCCCTCCCCACATAATACCCCACATCCATAGACACAAATAATAATATTATTTGGGGGGGGCAGGGTTTGGGACAGGGTTTCTCTTGTGTAGCTTTGGAACCTTTCCTGGAACTCACTCTGTAGCCCAGGCTGGCCTCGAACTCACAGAGATCCGCCTGCTTCTGCCTCCTGAGTGCTGGGATTAGACGCATGCACCACCACCGCCCAGCACAAATAATATTATTAAATAAAATAAATATTTATTAGGAAATAAGAGTACTTGGAGAACAAGGATATTGATACATCAATGTCTTCAGATGGTTTTTGAACATCTCCCTGAAAGACTGAAAACTATTCTCTATTCTCCTTGCTTTGACAGCTACATGGTAAAATTAGCTATAAAAAACAAACAGTAATTTTTACTCAAATCTAGGGCATTGATAATGAATGATGGACCAAAAAGTAGTATTCCATATTAGTTCTACTTTGAAAATCTTCCATGTTGAGCTAATCTGGCACTGAGCATTCAGTGTTTCCAGCATGCTATACATAACAGGAAAATTCCAGACTAGAGCAATTGTGTGAAGAATTTGACTCTGTGATTGCTCTATGGGTTTGCAACAATAACCTAAATCATCCATAGTCCTTAAAACAGCCATTAAGGTTGTTAGAAAAGTTGAGATGTTTTCTGTTCTCTGGATAGCAGCAGTGTTGAAAACCTGACATTACAAATTTCAGAATCATCAAATAAGCTTCACTCTGTAAGTCTGTTAGAGAAAACAGGATCTATTTTTCACCTAGACATCAGTTCAGGGCATAAAATTAGTGTTCAGATAACCCAATTCCACTTTAAAGTGTTTATTGATTTATCTTGAACCTGAGCTACAACCCAATTTTCTCGAAGTGATCAGAGGAGAAAAGCAGACATCAAGGTCATTTCCACTGTAAAGATGGTTGCTCCATCCCTTTTTCCAGCTGCGGAGAGACAAGTTTCTAAAGCTCAGACGGCTTCCTGGAAATCAGCCTAAAGTCCACTTAGAACATGATATGCCTTACACAGGAACAATATTTCTAGGTGAAAAAAATGAGTTTAGGTGTTAAATATAAAACCATGACTTTATGTTTCCCCTGATATATAGGGAAGAAAAAAAGACTATCTCAAACTCTCTAAAACATGTATTTTAAAATCAAAATTCTGTCTTTAGGTTGAGGGTCCCAATTCTGTCTTATATATAGAAAAGTTAAAAGTATAACAAGCAGCTGGGTGAGGCAGGAAAGGGGGAGAAGAAATCAAGGTGGAAAGAGAAACATCCAACTTGAATTTGATTCCTGTACTGTGTCCAGGGGTGCCAGGCAAAGGCAGGTGAGGAACGGCTCAATCAAAGTCCTGCACATACCGCTTCTGCAGGCTCCCTCAGCTGAAGACTATCACACTTGACATCTCCATCTCTGTCAACTGAAGTTCAAAGGAAAAAAAACCCAGCAGCTAATTAAAAATTCTAAAAAGCTGATTGATTGATTAAAACTTCAAGGACTGTGGATAGTTGGACTGTTGCCAGCTCAGAGTCAAATTATCTTTGGCTTAGTCCCCTAGTCATGTATTGCCCACCACTGTGTGTGACCTAACATCCTTGAGACAACTAGGTACATATCCAGATCGTATAAAATCTGTGTTCACATTCCTTGATCACTCATATTTGGCTTAATTTTTTCCCTTTAAGGAAGAGATGTGATTTTTTTTTGTTTTGTTTTTTTTTTTAATGTTGAAAGCCAGGAGGTCTCAGCCAAAATAATAACCATCCATTCATTCTTGCTTAGTTGTGTTGCAATTTTTAAAAATCATTTTTATTAAATTTAGTATGTGTGTATACATGTGTGTGCATGTGTGCGTGTGTGTGTGTGTGTGCGCGCGTGCATATGTGTGTGTGTGTGTGTGTGTGCATGCCTGTGTGTGTGCATCTTCCTGGAGGTCAGGGAAATAATTGTGTGAGTTGGTTCTCTTATTCTACCAATTGAGTTCTGGGGATCCAAATCAGGTTGTCTGGCTTGGCAGCATGTGCCTTTACTGGCTGACCAATCTCACTATCCCTAATTGTCATCTTGAATCTAGTTGCAACCCCATATTTTGAACATACTCCTTCTATTTATAATATTAGAACCTTCAGACATTTAAAATTCTTCAGAGGTTTTTTTTTTCTTTCTTTCACAAATGCTTGGGAAAACATTCCATCAAAAACGCAACAAAATTTCCATTTATTCAAATGCTTAATTATCTTTCACATTATCATACTGAGGTAGATATATAATTTTACATTAATTACTTTTTTTTCTTGCTGCTCTAAATGTACAACATTGCCTTTGTAAAGGGAATTTAACCTTTTGATGAATGAATTTAGTACAACACTTTCTGGATGTGGAGGGTGTCCTTTTTGGGGGGGTTATTTGTTGTTTGTTATTACTGCTACTTTGAGACAGGCTTTCATTAAGTCTGGGCTAGCTTTGAACTCCTGATCTGCTTTCCTAGATCTCCCAAGTGTTAGAATCACAGGTATGCGCCCACACAACCAACCCTTGCATACAAACTCTCGCTTTGTGAAGATGGGGTTCTTTGTTCATGACTGGGACTTCTTGAACGATTATCTAGTTGCGTATTTTATTTCTTCAGTTTCTTGGTTTTTTTTAGTAAAAAATTATAACTGCTGTTTGAATTCCCCAAATCTATTGCTCTTGTTGTTTCATGTCACCATAAAACATGTTTTCCTTCTGTAGCTGGTTTCTAAGAGAAAGAACAATCACTCATTCCTTTTTATAAGCCTAGATTCAAGTTGAATTACTTCAGCCCCTTAGGAACTTTTAGAACAGAATCTATAATATTTATTTTAAAATCTAGATAGTTAAACATAAGCCTTTTAAATATATCTTTTAGAAGTGTTTAAATAGACATGTTGAACTTTGGATGGAATACACAAGGAAACGTTATCATAGCATAATTTACTATTGGAGTATGGGGTCTTTTCTTGTCTCTGAAGCTGAATACGGTGCTTTGTTTAAAACCTCCTAGTTCCTTGTTAATTCCTGTGAGTATTTATGCTCTGATTTATTGATTTTTGGCATGTTTCATCTATTGTCCCACATCTTTTGCTGTTGTTTGCCCACAATCCCTTCACTGAGGCTTGAGTGTCTCTTTACTTTAGCATTTGAGCTTCCTGTTTAACTGCCTGTACGCATTGTTTTCCTATACTATAAACCTTATTTGGAAATTGTGGGAAAACAGAAAAGAGACATTCTGGAGACTGACAACTCCCATTAGGAAAGCTACCCCATCCTCCTTCGGGGTGTTTATCCAAGTTGGGATTGATTTGGCTTACCTTCAAGAATAATTGTTTTGACTTAATTTCACAGTTCTAAGAAAAGTTAAAAGAACAGTGTGGGGAATCTGCCATAAATGCTCTCTATCTTGGCTTCATAAAAGTGCTTTTAGTATATTTGCAGAAGCTCAGTTTTTGAAATGCTGTGACTGATCCCAGATCTCATGGACATGTGAAACTAGATCTTATCGATTGAAAAAGACCGGCTTTGGCTTCACATAATGAGCTGAGCTCAGTGAGCCACGGAAAACTTCAGTGTGCTGGCTAGAGAACCAGTGAGGTGATTAGTGGCTTCTGAGTCTGGCCCCATTTGTGTTGAGGGTGACAGGAGTTCTTTCAAAGCTATCAGAAGAGAGTGCCCCTGCCACTTGGTCTCTGGAAAGCTTTGCCTGATGAGGACAACACACTTAGGACCATCTACCTGTTCGATGAATCAAACCGAAATGATTACAAAACTAATCCATCTCTCTGCCTTTGTCACCCAGCCATCTAGTCACAGAAACAGCATCCTTTATGTCTTAGCTCTCACCACAGGTGCGGTGTGCGCATGCTAAGGTAGGAATCTTGGGACCTTAGGATATTTCACGTTATTTTGTACATAACACTAAAATGAAAAGCATATAATTCACAGTATCACTTTTAAAATATTTTGATACCTTCCCTACGTGGCTTGTCTTATATGTTTTATGTTCTGTATTTAAGACATTTAAACACTCCTATTCTTCTGCCATTCCTTCCAAATTGTGCCTCCTGTGCCTCTCAACTTGACCACTGCCATGGCTTTCTAAATATTAACAGATATGGTAGCTTTACCCTCCTTCCTTTTCTAAGTGCAATTACCAACTTGTTGATTCCTCATCTTGTGTAGCAACATGAGTCTTTACATCATGTAAGACTATAAACATGTGATAAATTATGACATGGCAATAGAATAATTACTATAATTGGTGTTTTTATATTCTTATTGTTAGCAATCACATGCTTGCCCTAGAAATTTAATACATTCCTGAGCATTAGTAAAGATCTGATACTAACAAATTTAAATCCCCAATTTCAAATTTTACTTTTTTTTTCAATTTGAATGGAAACTTTCACATCATGATGACAAGTACTTGAGTATGTCTTCTTTCCTTAAAAAAAAGAAGACCCAGGGAGTTCAGTAGAACCCATTTGCTTGTGATCAATTTTGCAGCAATGGGCATATCCTTTAAGATTTCAGAGTATCAGTGTCCTTATGCACTTATTAATCTTATTGGAGTTTATGCAAAACAAGCATAATCTCCAGTAAGAGATTATGGGTAAATAATGCTCATAGGAAATGCAAGGATCATAGCACCTTCATTGGCACAGCTCTACTCTCTGTAAGGCATTCAGAAACCGTCTGCTCGCCTTGTCCCAGATTGGTAAGAAGCATACCAAAGAGCATTAAGAAGTTAAAAGGGAAAAGATATCACTTAAGATATAGTGAACTCCAGGGGATGGAGGTGTGCTAGTCAGTAAAGCATTTTATACCCTAGTTCTTTTCTCCTGCGCTCTCAGACTGTAGCTCCCAAAGGAACTCAGGACAAATGGCTAACTGTGGTGCCTACTTAACATACCAAAGCACACCTCTGGCCGCCAGGCACTCTCAGCATCACAAGTAGGGGTTACAGAGTCCTGGCTTCTCTGCTCCCCCCAACCCCACCACATAACCTAAACCTCTCCAGTTTCTGAGCTTTGCTTCCCTTCCCCCAGCTTCTTTTCCCTACATAACTCAGCCATTTTGGCCATGTGTTCTCTTGGTTCTTCTCCCTCTCCTGGTCCCCTCTCTCCTTTCTTCCTCTCTTGCTTTACCTCTCTCTCTCTCTTCCTCTCATGGTCCTGTCTATTCTGCTGTCCATCATCAGTCTGGACTCTGATTCTTCTCTCCCTTATATCTTCAAGAAAATCCTTCTCCTCAACCGTTGGAAGGAACAGTCATGTCCTCCTTGTCATTCACCTACCCAGCTCAAAATGCACATCATTCCACCCTGCAAAGCTGTTTTTAGGCTCCTAAGGCACAATAGTTAACTGATAATTTACAGTTACAACTATCATAGTCTTTACAGTATCTACTCCCTGAATGCTCAGTATCACATGATCAATTCTCAACAAGGCCATTCCTTATTTTATAATCCAAGTAATCCTTGCTTATCTACTCTGATAGCCCTGGAATATATCATGGTGTTAGGAGAGATGCAGACAGATGTGTCCCAAGTTACTTTCATAAGTTTTTCATGCTTCAGCTGACAAAATGATAGAAACTAGAATTACAGACACCTGTTTCCATTCAACAAAAGACAACTATTTATCCTACCCTCTAACAAAATCCCGCCAGACACAAACACACTCAATATCATAACTATACAACTGTGAAATAGAAACAAAAAGGTTAAAATGAAAGCTTATTTGGCTGTCATAGCAAGTTACCACTTCATAATAAAGGATTGATTTCCTGATTTTTCTATTTTTCTACATAATCTTTCAAAAATTAAATAATACAGAAATAAGTTGTTTACATAACTATGTGACTTGTTTCCTGTTTATTACAGGCGTCAAAGGCTAATGATCCTCCCAAAACACAACTAGAAATCAATTTAAAGGATGAGCTGAGCTTCTAATTTTCTGGGAAATCTTTCAACTAAATTAGCTCAGAGGGCAATCGGGGATTTAAGAAAGATGTGCTGAGTTAAAAATTAAAACATCACTTCTAGGATAGCTGAGGATGAGGGCAAAGACTTAAGTTAAAAAAAATGTTCAGCGTAGCAATTCATTATTGTAATATGATGGCTAATCTTGACTACATCTGTGATTAACTAAACCCCAAGCAGCTGTGTACAGCTATGAGGGGATAATTATAATCTTGCTTAGATTATTGGAAGCAGAAGACCCATCCTAAATCAGGCTCATTTGAGGTCCGAAGACCCACCTTAAATCTGAACCACACCTTCTGGTGGCAGCCCACAGAAAAGGACATGAAAGAAGGAAGATTTTGCATTTTGCCTGCTTGCCCTCACGCTCACCGGCAAGTCCTGACCCTGAGGCAGTTTTTTGCTGATATTACAACCCAATGCTTTGGGATTCCAACAGAGACTTGAAACTGGCAGCTCTCCAGGACTTCCTAAGAACTCCAGCACTAGATTGCAACTGCCGAAACATCCAATCTCTAGGACTGAACAACTACCAGATCCTTGGCCTTTCTGTTAGGGGACAGCCATGGTTGGACTACTCAGACCACAGCCTGTAAGCCACTCTAAGAACCCTAATACAATAATGCTTCAGCATCAGGACATACCTAAATATAATAAAAGCAACATGCAGCAAGTTGACAGCCAATATCAAATTAAATGGAGAGAAAGTTAAAGCAATTCCACTAAAATCAGGAATAAGACGAAGTTGTACACTCTCTCTATACCTATTCAATATAGTACTTGAAGTTTTAGCTAGAGCAATGAGACAACTAAAGGAAATCAAGAGGATATAAATTATAAAGAAAGAAATAAAAATACTATATTCACAGATGATATGATAGTATACATAAGCCACCCCCAAAATTCTACCAGGGAACTCCTACAGCTGATAAATACCTTTGGTCAAGTGACTGGATACAAGATTAACTTAAAAAAATCAATAGATCTCCTATATACAAATGATAAATGGACTGAGAAAGAAATTAGGGAATTAACACCATTTAAAATAGCCTCAAACAATATAAAATACCCTGATGTAACGCTAACCAAGCAAGTTAAAGACCTGTATGACAAGAACATCAAGTCTTTGAAGAAGGAAATTGGAGAAGATATCAGAAAATGGAAAGATGTCCCATGCTCATGGATCAGTAGGATTAACATAGGAAAAATGGTCATTTTACCAAAAGCAATCTCAGATTCAATGCAATCCCCATTAAAATCCCAACACTATTCTTTACAGACCTTGAAAGAACAATACTCAACTTCTCAGGGGAAAAAAAAACAAACAGAAACAGGATAGCTAAAACAATCCTGCACAATAAAAGAAACTGCCAGAGGTATCATAATTTCTGATTTCAAGCTCTACTACAGAGACATAGTAATTAAAACCACATAGGATTGGCATAAAATCAGACCTGTTGTGGGAAATTAGTTTGTTTATGCAGTGGAATATTATTTTAACTGTGTAAAGGTGTGTTACATTTATTTATGATGCATTTATATAACAATGTAAGGATGTATTACATTTGCTTGTGCTATATTTGTTTTAATTATGTAATGATGTATTGCATTTGTTTCACCTTGCCTGCTTAAGGTACCTGATTGGTCCAATAAAAAGCTGAACAGCCAATAGCTAGGCAGGAGACAGATGGGGGAGCTAGCAGGCAAAGAGAATAAATAAAAGGAGGAATCTGGAAAGAGAAGAGAGATGAAGGAGAAGAGAACAAGGGAGAAAGAGAGGGACATGCTCAGGGCCAGAAGCCAGGCAGTCCCCAGGCAAACATGAGAAGCAAAGAAAGTAAAATAAACAGAAGGAAAGAAAGGTAAAACGCGGATGAAGAGAAACAGGTTGTTATAAGAGCTAGCAAGAAATGAGTCTAAGCTAAGGCTGAACATTCATAACTAATAATAAGTCTCTGTCATGATTTGGGAGCTGGTTGGTGGCCCAAAAGAAAAAGCCTGGTACAAAGAACCAGATATAAATCTACACACTTATGGACACCTGATTTTTGACAAGCTTAGATATTTTTAATGTTTGAAGTCATTGTTTCTGAGAGATCAATCACTTCAACTCCTCATCAAATCATGAAACTGTTCATTATTCTTTTCTAAAACATTGGACATTTTCAGAATACTGTGTGGTTTTTCACTTACTGGCCAGAACACTGCATGCATATTTCCCTAGAGAGTGTCTTAAAGTTCACACTGGATCTTATGTCACCGTCTTTTTGCAAGGGGAATGTTCATCTTTTCACTATCTATCTGTAAACACTGAACATCCATCAGTGTCTACAGAGGGTGGCTTTTCCATGATGTTCTCTAATTCCAAATGAGCTTCCCCCATACAACTCAATTATTGATTCTAAATCCTGAAAATATATATATATATATTTCTGCAGATTCCACAGTGTAGAGACATACATGCTCATGGAAAGAACAACTTTTTTTAGATCATATAGTTGTATGAGAATTATATTACTTTGCAGACAAAAATCTAGTGGGTTCTAACTTCCTAAGGGATCATTTGGTGAATAATTTTGGTCATCTGAGCTGTGTTAGTTCTGGACTTTCGTGTATAAATTCTGCCACTGATGTCCTCTCCAGCCTTAAACTGTTAGGTTGTTATTTTTTAAAAATATATATCAATGCTTACTTTTTATTTGTTTATTTACATAAGTTGTGTGGTTGTGTGTGTGTGTGTGTGTGTCTGTGTGTGTGTGTGTGTGTGTTTGAGCACAGGTGCACGTGTGTCATGGCTCAAATGTGGAGGTTAGAGGACAACATTTGGGAATCAGTTCTCTCCTACCATGGGATGCAGAGACTGATCTCAGCTCATCAGGCTTGAAAGGCAAGCACTTTTACCTGATGAGCCACTTCACCAGCCGTATTTATTTGTTTCTCTAGAAAGGGTCTTCTTAAATGTAGACCAGATTTGCCTAGAATTTGTGATCCTTCTGCCTCAGCCTCCAGGGCAGTAGGATTATAGAAAGGAACCAGATGTTTTGGTAATTTGGGACTACAGACATACTACTCTCTCTCTCTAATTAGTGTTTTGATGGCTTCTCAAAATTCTTCAAATAGTTGAGTGAAACAGTTATCTCTTGTTCTGCTCACATCTATGTGCTTTTATCTGTAGGTTTGGATGTGGTACTTAGATAATCACAAATATAAGAAGTTTGTCTGGATGCTGTAAACTTAGAAGAACTTTGTCATGTTCAGCTGGGACATCTCATACACCAGAATAATGAGACATTCTTCTGCAATAGGATTTCAATTGATTAAAGTACACTAAAAATACAGAAGTTAATGAAGCAAATGATACTTTTGAGTTATAGCTGTGGTCATGAAAAGGCTGTCTGAGGTAGTCAAGAATATGTGTGACAATAACTGCAGATGGAAACATCTTTACATCTAAACCATTATCACTTAGAAAACAGTGAGTGTTGTGTATAGATGAAATTTTAAATTGTTCTCCAGAAGGCCATAGTAGTCAAGAATTGGTATAAGATCATTAGCAGAAGGAAAAAGTCAGCAAAATGTTATCTAGCTGATGATTGTAAAGGGGAATATTGTGTATGCATATATTATACTTACATACTTTTATAATGTACACACAATACAGCATGTAAGTGGTTACTAAGACCACATAACTTTATAAATCCTGAAAATTATGTTTGTTATATTCTGAAAGTCACATAGTGACCAAACCTTTGAATGATATAGAAATTAGTAAGAATCCCATCATCCTAAATTTAGAAATGCTACCTGCAACTTGATTCCAGATTGTGGTGAAGCCTTTTTACCCATGAGAAATGTCATCTTTTATCAGATCTCAGTCCTACCTACCATATGGACCTCATAGGAGTGAAATTCTGCTTAGGAGATAATACTCATGACATTTATACAAACACAGAACAGATGGAAATGATCTAATATCAAAATATGCTAGTGACTCAATGAACTCCAGAGGAGAGGAGACTTTGAGGTCAACTGATATTTATAAATGGTACTTCAACATCAAGAACCTTATGAGGAATTACTGTCTGAAGATTCAGATCATGTACTGTGTATGAAGGACTTGCTCACATTAGAAAAGTTAAGTCACCTGGACAGTACTAACAGTTTAAGAGGCCTAACCAAAATGTAGATTTACTCCAAGTGCAGTGGAACTGACCCAACACAAGCATGATTTACCCTTTAAAGGAGGATTGTTTCTACAGAGGGTAGTAAGGAATGAAAGCTAAGATTCTTATCCACCATACTTAGGACTCCTAAAAATCATCACCCACTTGGTCATGGTCTTGTATGACTGAGGGCCAGATTCTGCTGGGAACCCTGTTCTCGCCAGCATAGTCACCATTTATCAATAGGTAGGCCCAGAGACTGGACGCACAATTCCTTTGCTGAAAAGGGTCACTTTATAAAGGGGATAATAATGTAAACTACTCTGAATGTACTCCTCATATTGTGCCTCTCCCCAAGGGGGGATGTTAAGGCTCCATTCTTCACTATATTGGGCAAGGTTATTGACGAACTTGAAGCACAAGCACCAAGAAGTCCTCTTTGGAAAGAAAAAAAGAGACCAATAATGACTGAAAATCAATTCCTCGGTGACTTAGTAAAAATAATTCTTGGTGAAGTTCATCAGAGAAAATCAATTGGGATATTCCTAAAACAGCAAATTTTGCAGGATAGAATTTCAGAACACAGGCATTTAAATTTCACTCCAATCTTCTTTAGAGATTGTTTCTGATGTCTACCACATTCTAAGACATACTACTCCATTGCCCCTCAGCCTCTGTTGTGGACAGTACTGTCTGACCCTTTATCACACAACATCTCCACATCTCCATGCCACGTACCAACTAGAGGACTAGAGGAGGTCCACTTTAAAAGTAGCTTCTAGAAGCTCTCCACCACCTCAGATTGGTTTATAGGCCCATAAAAATCAAAGTTTTGCATGAAAAAGCTCATGCATTAGCTTCACATGATGGTTAGTAACACATTCCCTGTGTTATTGTGTGGATGGATGATCAGAAAAGAGACCACCACCTCCACATAGCCACACGGCCTGTATTATTCAGTATGCTTAAAAAAAAAAAAACAGAATTGATAGAATGAATCTATCATCTGTCTGTCTGTCTATCATTTATCACCTATCTATTTATCATCCATCTACCTAACATCTCTTTCTACACACACACACACACACACACACACACACACACACACACACACAGGATTTATTAGAGTGGCAGGTAATGTTCTGACTATTCCAACAATGTCTGTCTCCTGATGGAAAGTCCAAGAATCCAGTAGTTGTTCAGTCTAAGAGACTCATCTTTAGTATATGCTGGAATCCTGAAGAGTAGACTTCAATACCAGTGAAGGAATGAACCTGTCAATGAGAGTGAAGGCAAGCAGGCAAAGAGCTGCCACCAGAAGGTGTGGCCCGGATTGAAGATAGACTTTACCACCTCAAAAGATTCAAATAATCCCTCACAGGTATATGCAGTCCCTTGGGTTTTAGTTAATTCCAGGTGTAATCAAGTTGACCAACAAGAACAGCCATCACAATGTCAAAAGTTACAATGAATACCTTGAGTTCACAATGTGATTTAACAGGACAGGAAGTGAGAAGAATAAAGATTTGTAGGAGTTGGAAAGGTGTGGGAGAGAGGGGGATAGTCCATGATTAGAAGAATAAGTAATTAAAAACAACTCATTACCAAAGTGTCAAAAGTGTGAGACAACATAATAACTACCAGAATGTACTCATGATCAACCTTATAAATATCTATGACAACGGTAGCTATCTAAGAACTCCACTAGCCAAGGCATTTAAAGGAAGGTGATAATGGTTTTGAATATATTGAATAAAAGATATAATATACTTAAATAGTATTTCACTTGAATACATGTAACCCTGAAACCTAGGAAGATATTAGTGTTATAGAGTTGAAGTCATACATACTAAAGCAAGCATGTTGGCTTCCACCTGTGATCCTGGCACTTGGGAGACAAATGCAGAGGAACCCAAGTTCAAGCACAATCTAGGCCACACAGGAAGTCAGTAGCCAGCCTGAACGACACAGTGAAATTCTATCTCAGACGAACTAGAAGGGGTAGAACACAGAACACTTACCTGGCGTGCACAGGTCCTTGGATTGATCCAGAGGACTGCAAAGCAGGGAGGGGGAACCTAAGTGAAACCCAGAGTTGTGTAGAGGGAACTGGATGGCAACTAGTGGAGTATCAAAGTGAAATGGGGTTGGCATTCCAGAATCAGAGAGAATATTCAAAATCGAGCCTTCTTGAGTAACATTGGGACAAGCACAGATGGTTTGGTGAGAGCGACATCTACCTGTGCACATCATTAAAAGAATTGCTGGAGTGCAGTAAGGCTCTAGGATCTAGAGCAGGGCTGTCAGTCTTCCTAATGCTGTGACCCTGAACCATAAAATGATCTTCATTGCTACGTCATAACTCATTTTGCTACTGTTTTGAATCGTGATGTAAATGATTTTGGAGTGTTTGTCAAAGGGGTCGCGACTACTGGTCTAGAGTATTCAAGAGGGGAAAGTGAATCCAGTAGGTAATTTGTTAAAATAGAAGACAAAATGATTTGAAGCAGTTGAGAAAATTTCAAAATGAAAGCCAAGTATCTTAGCAATCATTAGAGAAAACCATGATAAGAATGATTAGCTGTAACAAACCAAAAAAAAAAAATCAATAATTTACTTCAAGAAAGTTAGGTAATAGCATTGCCATCCACCCAAAGTAACATTGATGTGTTTCTCTCCATATGAGTGATTTCTAATTAGTGAAATGTTCAGTGTATAATTACGTTTCACTTTATTTCATCAGGTTGGAAAGACTCTACTTTCCAGGAGAGGAAAATAAAGCCTCCCTGGGACTGTCATGCATTACTTAGGCACATACTTCTTGGAAAAGCAATTTTAATAGCTTTAATGAGTTTTTATATGGAGGGACTTTTCCTCAAATGCTGTTGTCCATGTAATCACTGGATGAACTGAGAGTGCACAATTTTTTTCCTTGTAAGTTTCATCAATTTTATTAATGTAAACAAACATGTCACCAAGTGGACAAAGGAAAATAAAGTTGGAGGGTGACAGAGAGGAAATTCTCAGACTTGGGAAGTAAATGCAGCTTTCCTTGGGATGATGGTGAGTGTGGTTCATCCAAGAAACAGACAGAGAATGTTCAGTGTGCTTATAGAGAGTGGTGTGGCTAAGTGATGTTGAGGAAAGATTCCCAAGCAGCATGATGACCACGTTCATGTGAACTTTCCTCCTTTCCTCCCTCCCTCCCTCCCTTCCTCCCTCCCTCCCAACCTCCCTCCCTTCCTCCCTCCCAACCTCCCTCCCTCCCTCCTTCCCTCCTTTACTCTACCTTCCCTGCTCCTCTTTCTCCTTCATTCCC